>JAODLI010042461.1:0-11508 GCA_027575585.1 Percopsis omiscomaycus
ATATGTATATATATATGTATATATGTATGTATATATATTCACTTACACATAACACACACATAACAGATTATATTTATACAGATATATTATTATTACTAGTTTTTATAACTACACCACCTCTATCTGTGTACACAGTCTCTCCACAGTTATTTTCTATTAGCATGTCTTACTCTGGACATGTTTATATCTATATATAGTAGGAACAGTTTGCTATATAATGTTTGCTATATAATGTTTTATTGTTACCAATGTGCAATATTTTATGTTTTATGTGGCTGCTGTGACACCTTAATTTCCCTTTGGGGATGAATAAAGTCCCTATCTATCTAGCTATCTATCTATAACATGACAACATGTCTGTGTACTGGATAGAGGGGAAGCGGGGGACATTGTTAGAGATGTTTCATGAACGATTCGTTCAAAAGGAGCAAATCTTTTACAAATAGATTAGTTTAACACCGTGCACTGATTCATTATTTAAATGATCTCTCGCTTGGTAACGCTTTGACTGCATTTACTCTTCCTCGTTTTAAATGTTTCCTTTAAATGTTTCCTTTAAATGTTTCCTTTAAATGTTTCCATTAAATGTTTCGCAAATGTCCTTTCGGAGGCGGGCTGCGGGCACATTTAGAGCCACGTCATTGGTCGGGAGAACTGACAGATTCACTTGAGTGACTCTGACCGAATGCTGTCCGGACGTCTATCATTCATTGATTCATCTCGGCGTGGCGGCGTTTGGGGAAATCCTGAGATGTCACTGAATGACCTGGTGAGTCTTTTGAACGGATCCTTTCATTGAACGGGGTGAAATTATTTAAATCTTTAAAAAGTCGACAGTTACTACGTATTGTGCAGGTGCAGGCCCATGTCAGTTAATATGGACAAAGACATATTATTAAAGGACAGGTCGCTTTTAGCAGGCTCCCCGTACGCTCGCCGTAGCCCTGGCATCTCAGTGATGTAGTCCCGTTCATATGTTGATAATGGATTCCCCACTGAGCCCCATGTTCTCCTGTAATGTGAAAGGAAGATGATCAGTGGTCATGCCTTCATGTCTTTAGTGTGTCCTGGCTTCATCTCCCCCTCCTCCGCAGCACACAGAGGCAGTGGTGCTTCAGTGACTCGCTGGCCTTTGCCCTCCGCATGTCCGCATCACTAATCCCCGGCGATGCGGACATGCAAATTAGCGGGGCTCCGATAAGTATGCACCAAGGCCCCTCCGACGCAGACCGGCTGACCCATGGGGGCGAATCAAGCCGTCAGCTCGGCTGAGCGACGAGCTACCTGCTGTGCAGGAAGCGCATTAACCGAGGCAAGCTTCTTCCTAGCGATGATGATGAGGGTGACCCAGTTCATACCAAGACGACGAAATGTTTCTCTCAGGTCCAAACCCTTTATTCTGAAACACACACTGGGTCTACGCACCAGATCTCCAGCCTATTTCCAGAGCGTTGAGAGCTTCCAAGGCCAGAGTTGGCAGTAGAGTTAGTTAACCTTGTCCAGAATAAGCCCTTTCCAGCCGCTGATGGGTCTCTTATGGCAGCCAATTAGGCTGTGTCATCTCTTGAGGTGCACGGGCCTTGGAGTTTGATAGATCACGCACCAGAAGCCTGTGGGAGGAGGGAGGGAGGCGTGCTCTCGGGTCAGCCCCATCCAACACACACCCAGGCCCGAGGTATCCATCTGCTGACGAGGTGTGATCAATGGAGGGGGGAATAAACCAGTAGCTATTATTTATAGGATCGGCGGGGCATTAGAACCAACTCTCCACTTAGCCTCTGCCACCGACCATTTCTGTGTGCCAGACAGTGTGGAGAGGCGACCAGCCACACTGCAAAAAGTCGGCTCTCAAAAACTAAAAGTAAAAGCAATAAAATAGGGGAAATATAACTTGAAATAACAAGTATGAATACATAGCCTCAAAAGAACCCACAGATATCTTAAAAACAACACACTTTATTCAGACCACTGCATATTGTTGTAAATATAATAATTTATATATAAATATAAAAAATGTAAATAAGTATATATTAAGTAATTTAAAAAAAGATTGTATTAAATATAAATGTAATTGTATATAGATATTATATTTTAATAAATGTGCAGTGGTCGCATAATTTTTTCCATGTCTGTGTGTGTATGTGTATACTGTATCAGTGTGTGTGTGTCACACACACTGATACAGTATATTTAATTGTGGCACGGAATATTCCGTCACACTTTAGTTTGGCCTTGCCTTGAGTATGACTTCTGTGTTTTGTTGCCCATGTGAGGTTGGGCACAACTATCTAGTGTGATCTGCTTGAGATGTGTGAGTCATCCTATACCCGCCTGCCGATACCAAAAGTAATGGCACATTTAGTTTGTTGATGCCACGTGCTCGGGGGCTGAAGTTTGCCATGAGTTATGATTTGATTTAGAGCGTATTCTTTTATGATAAATGCTATACCTTTGAGGGTTTCTGGAAAAATCTTTCATTGTTTTTTTGTTCATAAATACAGTACATGCACTTGCATACGGCAGGCATATCTTGTTGACTCCCATGTTTATAAGTATAACACGTGAAAAAAATCCCCATATAGGCTCAACAGATAATAAATGTGCGATTAATTTTCGCTTAATCGCGATCAACTACATTCAACCACGCGATTAATGGTGATTTAATTTTGTATCGATTGACAGCCCTAATATAGCCAGTATACAGTAGATGGTTCTCACCAGATGCCTCGTGGAGTTTGTTGTTGTTGTTATTATTTCTCTAAAACCACTCCATGTGAAGAGCACCGCTAGTGCACAGATGATCTTAGATGTATGGGTGTCTGGATAGATTAAACAGGCTAGCAGCCTACAGCTTGATTTTTGGTTCCCCGATACTTTCGAGTGATATTATGGCAATGCATTATTCATATTGGACTTGGCACGAGGATTAAAGCAGACGTGTGAATATAAAATCCCAATTGAGCAGAGTCGTATTTTGCATCAACAGCCCAACCCACCGTGAACCCCCCGACTAAAATGTGTGTTTGCATTTTGAGTTCCCATGTGGTGTTTCCAGTATATGTAAACTCACGAAGCAGTAGAACAGTGTCCCTCACACCCAAATGTAGTCCAGTGCACATCCAGGCAGTCAGTTAATTGTCCAATTCCAGTTTTTCAGGCCAATCCGTCCGGTCTAATGATCCCCGGGTGACTTTCAAGCCTGTGATGAATAAATGAACCTAATTATATCAAAAAGACGTGACAAGTCTGATGAGTCATGCTGCTCATGCCAACATGCCTTTTCCTGCTTCCTGGGAGGGTTTTTTAAGGTGCCAGAGATGTCAGTCATAAACGTGTCCTTGAGGAAAGCTGTAATTTCTAGTTTGACATTGTACGTATGGACGGGATTTAATTCTATGACATGGTTCTATTAATATCTGCATGCTGCATACATTCGTAGAGTGATCCATACTGTAGGCTATACAGTATAAATATACTACAGACAGATGATTCCTCTATTATTTAATGAACAATGTAGTGCCTATGAGGGATGCATTTCAGTTGCACACCATCTCTTCGCTGTTGTATGCTGTTGCACACGTTTAGTCCCATGTAAATTCACTGGATACTGAAAAGCATTGAATCTCCTGTCCCTTGAAATGACAGACACATAGAAAACTATTAGCAAACATAGAAGGCTACACAGGAATAAACATTTTGGCTTGCTATATTTTTTGGTAGCAAGCAAGAGTGCAAGACTGGGGAGTGTCTGGCCTTTGATTTATGGCATCTCCTCCTGGGCCGCGCACAGCGTTTATGCAAGACAAGTGGAAGTGAGCGCTCCAGAAAATGTGTCTGGACGTTTGAAGCGGAGAGAGTTAATATTATTCATGGAGCTACTTCCGTCCTTGCCTCGGCTTTGTGTCGAGCTCAATTAAGCAAAGCTCATGCACACTCTGGTGTGGATTCCCAGCCTGGAGTATCATCACAGGAGCCGCCGGCCACACCCCGCTAGCTTCCACACCATCTCTGACTCATCTGAAACTGAGCGGGAGAGCAAAGCTAACCGGGCCTTTCATTTGTGTTCTGTGATAAACTGGCTGGTTTCTGGTCAGTCGTCTTTAGTGGTTAGAATCTCCCTTCGGGGACAAGCCGTACAGTCCCCAAGCCAGTGGTACCTCCTTTATTTTAAGGGCCCCCAAGGAGGGACAAAACACCGGCCTGCTCCGCTCCTGTCCTGACGGTGACCTCTCCGGCCGCGTGGGGCCACAGACTGGAGCAGTGAGGAAGGAGATTCATTCTGAAACACTGGAGGTGTGATTTACTGCCCGGGTTTGTGCTGCTACTCGAGATAATGGCTGTGTGTGTATTTTAATGTTGGGCTTGCTAAAAGATTTAGGGCTCTATCTCGCACATGGCGCAAGGCACAACGCAAGTGTCTTAGCTAGTTTCAGACCGACACAGTTGTCATTTTCCCGCCCAGCGCCCACGTGGGTTAAATAGCAAACGCACGTTTCTGCGCCCGTGTGGGTCCTGAGGTGTGGTCAGGCGCATTGTGGGTGCATTGCTGTCCGACGCGCGGCAGCACACAAACATGCAAAAGATGAAAAAGGAAAAAGATGGGACAGTGTGAGAGATTATTATTGTGTACGTCAAGACATTCGATCCTGCTGTTGCCGTAGATGGTTTCCCTGGCAGCGCGCCACTCGGTCTCACTACGTGGCACCATTATAACAGCAATCCGCCAAGGTGCAAGCGGCTCTTAAAGGGAATGGGAGGTGACACTGTGATTGGTTTATTGCATGTTAAGCCCAAAACACACCCATGAATAATCCAGAGACAAAGAACAAACTTTTTGAAACATGCGCCACTCAATTTGTGAAACAAATGTTACAAAAACGTTGTTTCAGTTTAAACTACCAAAGAGCGCATGACCCAACCCCCCCCCACACCTGAGTCTATCACTCTCTACTCTCTACCCTCCCCCACTGCTCTCCCAAGCTCATACCACTCTCTACCCCTGGTGACTTCCAGGGTAATAGGCAGGAGTACAGTTCTATCATATCTGTGATGTTGGCACATCACATGACACTGTGCATTCTGAAACCCCACAGCCTCTTCCTCCTGGGGATGGCCTGGTGTCTGTTCGCTCGGTAATACAAGGCTTTGCATCAATATTGAGGGGATCAGCTCACTGCCTGAACGTGTGGGCATTAATAGTCCCAGAGTGTTTTTAAGATACCGACTAGTAGCTCCACTTTATTGCCTGATATATACCAGGTGTTTTGAGGATTGAGCTCAGGTGGAGCGCTTATCAGCGAACAGCCTCATCCGCCGGCTTGCTCACCATAACAACCCTTAAAATAGTTGAGCAATAAACTTAGTAGCTGCAGGGTAACAGTTCATCTCAACTTCTCCACGGCTGCACGGCACATTAAGGAGTTCTTACTGCATGTCTGTTTACTATTACATCATTATTAGGGCATTTAGCAGACGCGTTTAGCCAGAGAGACTTACTCTAATACTTAAGTATTAGAGAGAAGACAGGGGTTAGGCAAGTTGCCCAAGGATGCTTACAGGTAGGCCGGGCATGTTGGGGATAGAACCCACAGCCTTTCGTCTGGGAGTCGACCACCCTAACCCTCAATCTCACAGGGCCAGACTTATTATACTGTTGTATCAAATGTCTGGGGATATCTTGTCTTAACTGTCGGTGGGGAGGTAATCAGAGTTTGAAACGTCTAAACCAATCCAACGCCTTGTGAAGGCGGAGTTCCTGCAGTATTTCATCCATTCATTCATTCAATTCAAAATCTTTATTAATCCCACTAGGGGCAATTAGTTGAGAGCAAAATGTTTGAAACTACACAAAAAAACAGTCCACGCACGCGCGCACACACTCACACACACAGCATGGCAGCAACCCCAGCATGCAACCATGCAAGTGCACCCGGAACCTGAGTGATGATAATAAAATAAGATGCCAGTAGGTTATGTAATGTGTAATACAACAGTGCAATATAAATAGTGTGTGCACATTGGAGAACCCATTGAGAACCCTACAGGGAGTTTAAAAGTCTGATCCCCGAGGGGATAAAAGATTTCGAGTGTCGATTCGTTGTGTACGCAGGAAGTGCGTGGCTTCACCTAGATAGCCACACGGAGAATTCACCTGCCAGGGCATGTCCCGGAGAGGCTACCCGCTGCCTTCTGGATGATTTGTTGGTTACAGAAAGCATTAAGGTCTCTGTTGCACACCGATGATTTTAGAACAGATTTTTACAATGTTGTTCAGGCAGTTCCTGTCTCTGACTGTCAGACTCTGAAACCAGCAAATACAAGAGAAGCTTTAAAGACTCTCAGTAAAGGACTGACCATCAATAAAGGACTGACCACTATTGGCAATATTCAAATATGCGCGCTGCCGTTTGGCCGCGGCAACGGTTCTGTCACTTCTACATTTAAAAGAATAGAGGCGGCAGCATTGCTGGTGTGAACACACCTGAAATTGTAATAAGTAGAGACTGTGGGAAGGCATATACTGAAGCGTTAATCTTCACCTCCCACCTCTTTTCCTAATTTAAACTAGCTTAGTTTGATTGAGGTGAACTTTTTAGTGTAGAAGACTTATTTAAAGCACATACTTTTATTGACTTTAGTGAACTAAAGAGTAAGGACATTATTGTACTGGACCTTGGAGGAGTGAAAACAACGCAGTACCATGGTCCGAGGCTCTCCCTCTAGCGTGCAGGCTGAACGTTTGCTTGTGTTTTTTTATGCTTGTTTTCACTTCGTATGGTTGTTCTTTATGTCCGCGTGCACTTTTGACACTTTTAAACGTTTTAATCCGGAGCCATCTCAGAAAGCATAGACTGTATGGGCCACAAAATGAAAACATCCATTTGCTTCTGTCGTTGAAAGAGTACGGGCGGTTAGGAAGTTGATTGCTAGGGCAGGTTTAACAAGCCAATCAACGAGTCAGCAACCGATTTCGCAGGTCCGGTGAAACTAGATTTCCCCCAGATGTTACTCACGTCATGTAGTGCAGTAGTCCCGTCAGGGACTACCCTAACCCCTAATCTGACATGTCCCGATGGCATGTGTTTAAACATATTAGACCAGACCCCTGCAAGTAGCAAATATCCATCACAGTGCTCCTGTAACATCACATCCGTTGGGAAGTATGAATGAACTGAAATGAGCAGGTAAATAAATACAATTGAAATAAACTGAACTCTTATGAGAGCAGACTTTGTGCCACCAAACGTCCTCGTTCAGGTGGGCGAAGGTGACCTCTCTAGCTAATGTGCACCAAAAGGCCTTGTGTCACTGGCTTCACTGGCCTACAGCACTGCAAGGGCTAAGCTTGAAACACGTAAACGCACAACTGTGCTAATGGAGAGGCATTGTGCAGCAGTGGTACAAAGTGCTCAGCAGTAACAAGGATGCAATCCAGAAACCACTTGAAGCGGCCAGGCTCCTGGGAAGTTATCTGGGCTCAGATATTACCGCTATTTATTACTCCTGAGTGTTTCGTCGCTTAATCAATCCTGCCTGGACTATTTAAATATATAAAGATTGCAAGGCAATCAGCGCTAGCTGGGCTAAAGCAGAATATCACTCAGTAGTGTCGCTGGTGGAGCTCTGGAGCTCCGGGACCCCGATGGGAATGGCGCTCTGCTCAAACTGTGAGCCGAGAACAAAGACACTGTTGTGTCAAGAAGATGCACAGCCTCAAGCCTCTCTATAAAATATGAATGGGACGCTATCTATGCGGCACAGCGGGATGCTTCCGCGGCTTCACATCCCCAGAGCAAGGAGGCTCTCTGGCCGCCCCGCTTGCCGTGGCTCAGCGCCTGCGGATGTCATTTGGTCCCGGGCCAAAGCAAAGGCCTCCGGAAGTGTGTCCTACCCTTCAGCCATCACTCAGCCAAACGGACTGTATGGGGATAAGCCCACAACAATGACAGCAATCTGTTTAATGCACCTTACACACTGTGCCCTTCACACAGTGCCATAATGCGATGCTCTGACGCTGGGCTGCGCAGTCAGAGGCTCTGTCTTATGAAAGCCTGCTTTATTTACGGGACATAACTGAATAAGAAATGACATGGTTAACATTCTGTCCCATAGAACAACACTGAACTGCTGTATCAAATCACACAAGCCTCGCTCTGTCTCACAGCATAGCAACAGGGCGGAGGTATACATTTTGTAGATGTATTACTGTTCTCTGAAACTGGACAACAGAGGCCTCCGAGCTGGAATCTGACTGCCCACATCCAAATTATTCAAGCTGATGAATGAATTTCGCTACTCAACGGGACAGATCCAATTTGCCACTTGTTAGCAAAGCGCTGGAGCTATCTCGTTTGTTAAAGGTTGTTGCAGCACAGCTCCTGTCCGAAGGGCAGCCGTGCCATTAGAATGTAATGTTAATTTCTTAAACTGCAACATGAAAAGGCATGATGGTTGGAGTCCTGCTAATGTAGCAGGCAGTGACATGGCGTTGAACATGAACTCCGCTGATCCGCAGCGTAAACAAAGTCCACAGGCAACATCACAAGGTGTTGCAGGAGATGTGGTGTATTTTTAATACTCCACACACTTTAGTGTCAGAATGCGCACAGGGGAAAGGCCAACGTTGTTTGTTTAAAGTTCAAGTTCTGCCTCCCAAATCTGAGATCTTCAGCTTCCCCTGTCAGGGTTTTGAGAGAGTCTACAATTTATTTGGATTAAATTGTGTTTGCCATCTGTGCTGAAATGATAAGGGGGGTTGACTATGGTGCTGTATGTCAAATATTTATTCATTCATATTCTTTGTGTTGCTCTCTGAGGGGATTTAGCTGGTGAAGCATATATGGCAGTTCTTTTCTTAACAACAACAACCCCAAGCTAAAGCAGGGGTTTTCCCAGTCAAGAAAATATAAAATATTTTAGAAGAGGAGGATCGCATGGCCTACTTATGCTTACTTGTATAAAATTAACATTAGCACGTATGTTTTCAGTATGTAATGTTGAGTCTTTGTCGTGCTTTTGTCAGTCAGTTCAGCCTCAGGCCAATCTGCAAATGAAATGAATGTTACATCATATCATGTATGTTTCTCAGTCCGTTAGGCCTATTTTTTTCATCCTAGCGGGTCTCAAAATGCCTGAACACATAGATGGGCACGGGTTTCTCCCCTGCCAGAACATGACAACTATATTATTCACACTGAAACTTTGAGGGAAAAAACAATCATAAAATTAGTCGTGTTTATTCCCTGTTTGTCTGAAACAACCAACAGGTAAATAAAGCTGACAGCTTTAAAAATCGTGCGTTCATTCAACATTTAGACTGTATCTGGTCCACCCAACTGGTTCACCCAACATTTAGACTGTATCTGGTCCACCCAACTGGTTCACCCAACATTTAGACTGTATCTGGTCCATTTAGAGAGTTAGTAACTCATGTGAATCGAATGCGGAACGTCGAGGAAGAATGTATGTATCGCTCAATCAACGAGTGACTCATTCATTGGACAAGAACGGGGCCTCTTGGTCGTCAGTTGCTCCTGGTGTTTTGGGAAACCAGAGATGTCACTGAACGACTTGGTGAGTCTTTTGAACGGATCCTTTCATTGAACAGAGTGAAATTATGTGAATCTTTAAAAAGAATTCAGAGAATCTGCCACCTCTATTGGCTGCTAACCGCTGTCGTAATGCTATAGGAATGTCACTGAGTTAATTCAATGTTATGATTAATTTTATACAATAATGTACTAAAAGTATTTTTGTACAACTGCATGCACGTTTTTATTTAGAGCAGGACGAATAAGCCCTTAAACCTTTACTGTATACTTCTGTCACCTTTCTAAAGCATCTCCCTAAGGAATAAAGCAACATATTACTATTATTATCTGGTTCCACAAACCAAGGGATACGCTTTTATGTATTTCGATAGAAATATGTGGGACGAATGCCTGATTCATATAGTGCACTGTTGATGGAAGATTATGTAACATTTCCATTACATTAAAAACCTTCTTTTTTTTTAAATGCCCTGTGAAATTAAAATAGTCAAGTGACAAACAGGTCAAGGTTCCCCAGGATACTACAGCAATGTTCCGTTCTAAAACACAATAGACAGGCAGGCCAGATACTGTATGTAGTCTGAGCCGCTAGATTTGGCAAGCTGTATTTGGTTTTCACACAGTTAATTGGTAGCACAGGGCGTTTTACATCCAGAATCGTAAGCTAACTTGGAATTGGAATTGGATATGCGGTGCAAGTTCCCATGGCAACGCAACCACCTTCAAAGTGAGAGGGTGAGTCCTAAAGATAGCTAGCTAGCCTGCATCCTGACAGAGCGCTTTTGGATAGGATTGTCAGTAATTTTAAGGAATGGCATCCTGCTAGAGTGTATATAATAACTACATAATGACTACAGAGTTTGGTTTGGATCTTCTCCAGGAAAGCTTTTCGGTGTTAATTTCTGCTATCCTGTGTGGCTGGGGCATATGTCCTCAAATCTATGATCATATAAACGTGCAAGCTCTATAATATTTTGATCTACAACCCAGAAAATATCAGGATCAAAGCTTCCCAGTTTCTAGTGTTGTTTTTATAAGTAAGATAGTTTGATGGTTATAGCTTCTGTAATAATGTGTAGCAGTCTATATTTGTGTGTGTGTGTGTGTGTGTGTGTGTGTGTGCACACTATAGATTTATAGCATGGAAAATGAATATATTTCGTGTGCTATTGCACCAATACTCTATGGAGAGATCCTATTCACTGTGCAAAGTGATAACTGATTTCATTTGCACTGCATTCCATTACTGTGAAAGCTGCAGTATCGATTCAACACACGCACATAAAAAACAGATTGTTGTATTCCCTTTCATGACATCAAAACATGCCCCAAGGAGGCAGTGGGACCCACCCCCCCACCCCCCCACGCCAGACGTAACTGATGCTGTGGCAGAAACTGTCACAGCACAAATGGAGCAGAGAGTCTTTCGGCTTTAAATCACCTGCATAATAACCGCCTGCACGGCCCCAGGAAACATTAGGACATTCGCGTAGGACATCCATAAGTCAACCCAGATAATGAACAGGAGTTTGACAATCGCAAGAATTTTATTTTTTATTTTTGAAAGAAAGACGCATTTGAGCTTCTTTTCTCGCCGTTGTTACGAGTCATGTCAGGGCGGCTGTCTAAGTCCAATAGGAGCACGGAAGATGAGCCAGTCAGTGCACGGAGAAATCTCCTGTATGGCATCACACGGGTGTTTGGGACTCCTGAAACAATCCCGTAATCTCAGCAGCCTCTGCGTGTGACACACACACACACGCACGCACACACACACGCGCACGCACACGCACGCACACACACGCGCACGCACACACACGCACGCCATGTTTGGTCAGCCATGGTTACGATGTAGTACATGCTAACATATGTTTGGTCATCCATGTTTACGATGTAGTACATGCTAACATATGTTTGGTCAGCCATGTTTACGATGTAGTACATGCTAACATATGTT
>JAODLI010042472.1:0-17659 GCA_027575585.1 Percopsis omiscomaycus
GCGAATTCTGCGAATCTTGCCAAAGCGGCGTGCCATATGTGCTTGACCCCGTAAACGCTGCTTGCAGCTTTAATTATTATTATTATTATTATTATTGTATTACTGTTGTTTTTCCACACACAGCCCAGCCCAGACAGGAAACTAGCCACTAACACCAACTGCCCTACAGGAATAAATAAGTGTTCTTGCATTGGTTGTCATGGTGCTCAGGTTAAGTCGCCATGGTCACACAGACCAGCTGGTCGTGTGTGTTGGCTGTTCAGATTAACACAACATGCAACAAAAACAGCCATTCTATCTGTTTCCTGACATTGTACCGAACAAAATTTGATATTTTTCTCTAGTCACTTAGTCTGCTGTTTGTGGGCTCTGTAGGGGCTTTCCACATGTTTTGAACATTTTTGACCCATGGCCAACAATATACTTTTTTGTTTTTTTGGTGTATATAATATAAAAATGCTAAAAACACATAATGAAACTAGATTTAAAAATAAAATTTTAAAGGGTGTTTTGTTGAATGCAAAGAATAAGCTACTCAACGAACAATTAAATGATCAAATTTGTGTGACAAATTACATAACAGCGAGTCTGCAAGTTTCTTAAAATTTTAAGAGGGGATGTAAAATATTATATAGGCATTGACGCATTTGTGCATTTTCATGCAGCTTTCAGTGCCCACTCATAATGGTGTCTTCATTGTCTGCTGAAGCACTGACATTGGCAGATTAATAAAGTTCAATCTAAATTTGTGCTGTGTCTCGATGTCTGCCCTATAGGTGGCGCAATCCCAGAATAAGGTTTACCTGAGTGCAGACAACCTTGTATTGAATCTCCAGGACAAAAGTTTCAACAAGTAAGTCCTGCCACTGTCATTATGGATGTCACTCCAGTGGTTCATTATGGGATATTTCATGGCATGCACCAATTGATGACTGGGCTGGGAGAGAAATATTAGTACACTGTTATATAACTTTGAGTGTTTTGATTTTTGGGTCTCTTTATTATAGACTAAATATCCTCTAGGATTATTGTGCTGACATCTCTGAGCTAGCATTTTTGCCCATCACTTCTCACTCTCTCTTTCTCCAGTTTGTCGTTGGCGAAGTAACAGGAAGTGTCCCTGAAGAAGTTGCATTCCGTCTGTCTTTAATCAGATTCATCTCTACAGAACAACCCGCCTTCCAGCCATCATCACCCCACTTCCCACTCTGTAGGTAGTTCTCTGTACAACCAGGTTTTCAGTGGGTAATTCACATCGACACGTTTGTATTTATAATTAAAATATTATTAATAATGGCCTGAAAGTGATTATATCTGAATTACATACATACATCTGTGTTATTACCAGCCATGCTTGGTTGTTAGTATCAAAGAGCCTGGTTGGTCCATGGCTGCTAGAGTGCATTACTCTACCAGCCATGGGTAACCTTGAGAGGTGTTGGATGTGATGGCTGCTGTTCACTTCCCATCCTCAAAAGGAGCAGATGTTACCTTGGCTCTCAACAGCAGCGAGTTTTTAGCCTGAAAGCCTGTGTGTACAGTGGTCCTCACAAACCGCAGGGTGACTCTGACTACACATAAAGTCTGTTTCTTAGTGCCTGGAAGCTCACATCTCAACAAAGCTCCATGAGGACTCCTTGGTAAATGAGACCCAATGTTCCTTTATCTCTCAGAGTTGTCGTCACCCCCCAAACTTCAATTTAGAGTTGAACAAGGATGACATCATTTATCTGGTTTTTTTCTTCTTCTTTTCACTACGAGACAACCTGCTGTATCTGTACTAGACCTACTATGGGCCAGCATTCATTAATACTGTTCTGTATCTTTGCTGGGGTCTAGTATTAATAATGGCCTGTATCGGTCTGTAAACATGTAAACCATTTCTTCATAGCCAGCAGCCCCCTCTGTTCACAATAGCAATTCAACATTTGTATTTGCATATTCACAATTTAGGAAATATTGACTAATGACAAACAAAGAATTGAATCAAACTGATCATCACAAACGGTACAGACACAGAACAGCACTTTCTCTTAGTCTGCTGCAAATATACTTGTATGTAAGTATGTACACACAAACTTGGAAATAAAGTTTTCATTGAGTCTCTGTGCACCAAAGTGCTGACTGAACTGTTGTGTCATGCTTCCTTTAGCCCCAGAGGCTTGCTAATACCAGTGTTCATGTCAAGTGTTAGAACAGCCACTGCAGTCTTCTGAAACGCATGCTAGTTACTTTTGTCTCTCCCTTTGGAAGTGTGGGTGATATCAGTAGCCTGTAGGTCCTGTACTTCTGCCTTAGTCAACATGTAACTCTGGCTTAACAGTGAAGGACAGGGGAGCGCTCGCACTGCACTTTAAACTGAATAAATGTGTTCTTTTGATCTGCAAAACAGATCTGGCCCAAACCTACAGTATAATGAGCCTGCAGTCCTTGGGTTTTGGCACATTCAGTTTAGGCCACTATCACTTGAATGTGCTTATATTGGGCGAAGAAACTAAAAATCTTTAACACAGTATACAGTACATTATGGGCCTACTGACAACTGTTTTAAGTTAAATGAAAAAACGCGTACTAGGGATGTCCTGAGCCTAATGGGGCCGATCCAGGCATTTTCCGACTGATCGGTATCTGCAACCATGGCCCGATTGGGCTGTCCATATGTGGAGTTTTGTCATTACTTTTATAATGGCGGTAGAACTAGTGTTTTGGTTAGCATGAACCCATCTGCTACTTTACGGTCACAGCTATCGCTTTGTTATAGAGAAGGGTATGATCTCAATATGAGCAAGATATTATTTGATACAGTCATCAAATAGCAATGCAATATTTATTAATTTTGCAATAAATATTGCAAAATTAATTGGGGCGACAGTGGCAAAGGGGGTGGAGCAGGTCGTCTGGAGAACAAAAAGTCGCTAGCAAAAATTCCTTTACCAGCACCCTGCAATATGATAAATACTACATCTCTCTGTCTGTAACTTATTCAGGGTAATAATAGGAGAAGGAACAAAGTCAAGTAATGACCTGTTGGTTGTGGAGGGGGGGAAATTGACTGTTCTTCTCTTTACTATGGGGCAAACGTCAGTCCCAAAAGTAAGTAAAAACATTGACTCTCACTGTCCAAAGATGCATGTCTCTAAAGAAGTATAATAAATAAAATACACTATTTCTCTTTGGTAGTTTTGATGCTTTCTTAGCAATGTGAATACCAGTAGATAAGAAACAGAACTCTGTCTTAAGATACATACTGTAAATGTACGTTTCTAACATCTTGGTTAAAACATTGAACCTAATTTATTGTCAAAAAAAGGAATGCCGATCATTTTGTCAGCATCCGATCTCATCAGTTCTCAGAATCCATAGGTATGAAGCTCTTTATTACTGTAAATACCTGACACTAAATTATGTTGCAGGGTTAGAATGTCTTATTTAAGGCAAAAGTACACGTGGCAATTTCTCTACTAATGTTGTGACTGATGAATTGTTCTTGTCAGGGATAAAATAAATTACTGGGGTTATTTATGGCCCTGTTGTAGGCAGGAAAGCAGCAGTTCTTGCAGGCTGTGTGCTGCTAACCACCAGCCTGCTCTCAGATCAGCTAGCAGACCGACAAACAGGAAGAGGGTGGGCCTTAGAGAGTCTATTGTGCTGAGCGACACAATGCAGAGTGCTGCTTCAACATAGAATATCAGCGTTCCAATCACCTCCTTCCGTGTTGGGACAGCTGGGGGCTGTTGGTTGGTCTGCACCGCCAGTCAACGTAAAAGGGGCGGAGCCAAGACCATCAGCTATTCTCAGCCGCGGCCGGTTAGAACTTGGAGTTGCACAAGGGATTGAGGTTCTAATTCTAGTGTATGTGCGTGTGTGCGTTTCTGTGATGGGCTGTTTTCAGTATGTGTGTGTGTGCATGTAGTGTGAACAGTAATGTTTGTGTCTGTTGGGGCGGGGGCATTTTATGTGGGGGTGGGAAAGAGAAGTATCACAGGATTGGCGGTCTGGGTCCGCCCACTCAGGCTTTCAGCCAATCAGGAAGGACTGCAGTATTTGAATGATGCCAGCCAGAGAGAGCCTGGAGAGTTATAAAGGAGGGGGGGGAAGCAAGATTAATGTACTGCTGGTTGTGTGTATTTGCAGTGTGTGCAGTCCGATGGTTGGCAGAGAACCTGCACAGCAGAACAAACACAATGCCTCTTTATTCAGTGGTTGTGTATGTATTAATACACTGATCTGATGTAGCCTGCCTGTCCTATATGCGGTTATTCAATGGATGGGGTGTGTCCCAGTTCCTGAAGGACAAATTTAATGCACATTTCACCTGCTCTGTGTTGCACTAGAAGCTATGAAATGGATCTATTTGGATGACCCCGATTTTACTGCAGTTCATCAGCGCTTTATAATCTCCCAGTGGCTCTCGTTTGATCTGCAGTGCATGATTGTAAATGAGCAATTAATAGCGGTGGGGGGGGGCAGCAGTTTTAGGTACATTGAGATTACACACACACAACGCCAGCCCCGCCCCGTGTGCCCTCGTTCTGCAATGCATAAACAAGGACGGATTACAGCTCAGCTGTTGCATCGCCATGGAAACACTGACCTCACACCGTGACCGGCAATCTGGGTCGGTCGCTATGGCGATTCGCTGCTGTGCCGCGGAGAGGGGCTGGATGCACCGGTTGCCATGGTGCAGCCTTACCGCAGTCCTCCTGGCGTACGCTAACATGGCTGCCCTGAAGCCTGCTGCATCTGCCTGCTAGCAGCTAATAAACAGCACACAGGAGTGGCTTCAGTTCAGTCGTGTGCCTTGTTCAGGGCGTTACTTAACATTGAGAAGCATAGGTATCTTTACACAATAACCACTAAGACAAGGTGAAGACATAACTTGTCTGTTTTGACAAGCCTCTAGATCTCTGGGGATCTGTAGAGAACAAAACCTGTTTGACCACCAGGAATCGGAGTATCTTAATCATGTCTATATATTCAGAATTTCACACTATTATTATAATATATAACAATGTGGAGGAAAGACATAATAAATGTATGTATATTTATTGTGGTAGGGCCTACCAACATTTAATCCAGCAGTTCTCAAACTTCTCAACCCCTGACCCCCAAATAGAAGAGGTTCATAGCTTCCATCCTACTCCCATTATTTTAAAATCTTAAATTAGTTTGAAACCTCCAGCAGAAGCATTTTGCGACCTCACATTTGGCGGTCCCGTTCCCCCACTCTGAGAACCACTATAATCCAGATTGTGTAAAGGATGGGTCCTTCTCGGAAACATCTGTCAGTTATCAATTACTGTAGATGCTTAGTGCCACATCTAACTTACTAACACAGTATCGTAGTACATACAGTACAAACAGACAGTGACAGGCTGACATCATTCAATACAAAGAATAGTGCTACATATGCAACACCGTACACTTACAGTGTGAATTTGCAGGATACATGGAAAACATTGTAAGAGAAATGGGTTAGTGGCCAAAAGATGCGTGTGGTGTCTGTAGCTGTGCCCTTGACACAAAGCTTGCAGATAAGATTCTAGTATTAGTCATCTCTCAGGTGCAAATGATTTGCTTTATATCAAACTCACCCCAAAAACACTGTGATGGCGCTTCAGTCCAGGCCTCTGGTCCCCTGTCCCAGGAATCAAATTACGCTCTATTTCTGAGACAGTGAGGCTTGGCTAATGCAATGGTTCTGTCAGGGCCCCCCAAAGGGAAAGCTAGATCCTGTTAGGAGGTTATGAAATTATTGTATGGTTTTTAGTATCTAATTTTTAGTATCTTTAATTAAATGTACACACTAAAAGAAGTAGTTGATAGTAGAGGGGGGCCATGGTTGATCACTGCAGGGTTAAAGTATAGTTGATGTAGCCTTGGTCTGCCTAGTTCCACACTGTCTTAGTCGCATGGTGAAATATGTGCCACTCGTTGCTGAGCGAACATGAAGCCCTAGTGGTAATTTACAGGAGCTGATTGAGCTAATTAACCTGCTTCTCTGGTGGAGGTCCACAGAGACGGAGTATCGTGTCCCAGTTCACAGAGCAGCCTCCATCAGGCCTGCCTGCACTCTTCTGTTAGGGAGCTTGTGAATTATGGATATTTGACAAGTAAACAAGGCTTGTTTTTGCTTTCACCCAAACAGCAGCATCATCATTATGCCTCTGTGTGTAACTCCAAAGCAGGTTTTCCTTGTCAATTACAGGCTAGTCCGATTATGTCATTTGGCAGTTCTGGCAGAGCAAACCTCAGGAAACTTAATTTGAGTAAAGCATTACAATGCCAGTTCAAATAGCTATTAATTGATAGTCTATTAGCACTCCGGAGAACCTTGGTTTATTCAACCTTGCTATCAGTGAAGATTTACACAGTGCATCTAAAAACAGTATGAGCAAGTGAGTATAATTCTAGCCATTTATTATTCACTTATTAAAACTGATTTAAATTAGAGAAGGGTCTAACATGATCTTTTGTTTACCAATTAAAATTCCAAATATGTGTCATATTCTAGCTAGGTTAGTTGATTTTTATTGTTTATTGATTTTATGTACTGTTATCTTTAGGAACAGTAAAGTGTGATCTGAATAATATCTCCTGTCAAACCAGGTGAAGAATCATGGGAACTGTTGCCTGCAGCTTCAGGCTCGTTCTCGAAATCTGAAGCCCTCTCTCTTTGTTTGAGCAGAACTTCTCACACTCCCTTCTTCTTTAAAAAAACAACCTTTCATTCATTCATTATCATTTTCAGTGCCGGCAGCCCACAGCCACAGAACGGGTTTTGGGGGAGATTCCCATTTCAAATTAATGAAAACAAGTGAAAACTGTTTGGTGAGGGTGCTTTCCTGTTTACGGTGGGCTGGTGGCATGGTGACTTGTAGCCCCGTTATATTCTCTAAAACCAGCTCCAGCTGAGTTTCTCCTCAGGAATTCATAACGTTTTACCTAATGTATTCATTAGGCTCACACCCAGACTTAAAAAGAGTACAACATTTGTTCACCGTGAAATTCCTAAATCAACAACATTGCAAGCTGCAAAAGCAAATATTTGAAGGTTTTGTGCAACAACCTCTTGGAACTAGTTTTTCTACATCAGGTAATAGATTACAGGAGCTAACGTGAGCCATAGCAGAGGAGACAAGGACACAGGGAAGGTAGCAACAATAAAAAAAGTAACATGGCCTTGTTCTGTGGTCATAGTCTCTTTCAATCTTTCACTCTCTGTCTTTTCTTCCTGCTTCTTAATACGACTCCGGAAATAGGTGTCAAATTACCTTTCTCCCCTGTCTCTCCCTACACCCTGCTGGTGAACGTGTGTATAGTGTGTGTATAGTGTGTGTATATTGTGTGTACGGTGTTGTGTGTGGATAGGTAAGGATCAATATTGTCAGGATGGTAAGATCAACCAAGGATCCTAATACATAATACAACAGTTTTCTATCTCAGGATATGACACTGAAAACACACTGCGCTGTGTGGCATGTCTTGTGTCAGAGACCATAAAACACACTACACCAACTCAAGCTCTTTTAGAGTGATTGACTTCAAATTACACTCCTCAGTTGTGTTATAGCGCCCCCAGTATACCAGATTTATGTTTGAAACACACTGTTTATGTTTGAAACACAACTGAACACAAAACTGTGGCTGTCTGCATGGGGATAAGTAGAGAACAGTGTAATGTTGCCGGGGAAGAGGGGGAGAGAAGAGTGCAAGCCACTCAGTACTGTGTGGGAGGAGCATATAACACTGGTTTCAACTGCAAGGGAAATTCCAGACACAATTTAAAGAGTTTCGATTGTGGAACTATTCATCTTTTCCCTCATTAATCTTCTAATCTAGTCAGGATGTGATTTAATGATAAACAGTGCAGCAGCCAGTGTTCAGGTAGGCAACATTGCTAGCAGCTGTTTAGCTAGATAACTTGTTCACATTATCTGTGTTGTAAAGGCTCTCTGCTGCTCAAACTATGCACCAGCTCACTCCAGAGAAACACAAACACTTCCTCATTCTTCAAACCTCCTCCCCAAAGCCACTGCAAATATTTGTTTTCTCCTCTGGAGGAAAAGGAGGGAGTGTGTCCAGGTTGTGTAACACAGCCTGGTCTGGTGGCTACTTGATTGTTGGACTCGGAAGTGCAACAGTACAACAGTGCCATTTGGCTTGTATGTATATATGTTTGTGTGTGCGTGTTTGTGCCCAACACCCATCCCAACCTCTCCCATCTCCTCCTCCCGCCGAGAGGAGAGCACTCCTTTGTCAGGCCCATGTATGGTCTCGGTGGGAGAGAAGAGCAACAGTCCTCCCCTGACAAAATGAAATGGGGAGTGACTTTACACTCCTGGGGTCTGGGAGAGCTCTTATTTTTAGAAAACATGTTATTATGAAAGAGGGCGTGTTTGTGTGAAACAGGAAAGAGATAGAGAAAGATTTTAAAAATGGCACTATGGTGTTGGTTCAGGGCCACAAGTAGACAGACCACAGGTTAGCACAGAACAGTCATGTCTGATCATGCTTTTTTCCACTTCTGTTGCTTTAGGTATCACTAACCAGGTAGACAGAAATTAGACAGAGGAAACATTAGCCTCTCCACTACGCCTGTTACACCTCTTCCTCTTTTGCAAACAAATCGTTTCAAGTCGACCTTTCACTCAAAACGGGTCGCTGGTGTCCACGAGTTTCAATTCCCGTAATGAAGAACGTCAAAAGATCTCTTTCTGTAGAGTAGACCAGAGGGCACCGTTCCGCTCCGGATCCACGCGAAGGTCTGACCCAGTCCGGGCTTTCCGCATGTCTTTTCCTCGGTGGTTCAGATTTCATTGTCCTTCTCCTATCCCCGGTCCGCCATTTCACGTTCTCGTCTAGGGGAATCCGCAAGTCGTGTCATGGAAGAACAATCTAAACGGTCTTTGTTTTCACCACGAACTCAGGGCGGAACCTTCCAGAAAAGAACACAAGAAAAAATACTTAGCCTATCAATAAAACACATTATTAACAGTGATATTTGAACATCTTTAAAAGATTCATCAACATTCAGACATTATGTGTTGCCTAACCTCGTAAAATAAAATATTAAATAGGCACGTGGTCCTGTGGATAAGTGGACAGTAGCATTATGTAGATCCTCTGGCTATCCACATTTAGATTTATATTGTTGTGATTTTGCGCGTTTTGCGCCGTGACAAATCCCCGACCACCTAGGATTAGGCTATAGCCTACAAAAATAAAATAGTAGGCCTAATAAATCGCCGGTAATGTAGCCTAATGATTTATGATAGCCTATAGAAATGATCCCATTTCACACACATACGCACACACACACCCTTCCGAGACATAAAGAGGCATTGGAAAAGACATCTCATCAAAGAAGCGTTTGATGTTGGTTGGCGGATACACGGGGCGGTGGAGATGAGCTTTATGCGCAAAACCTTCCATCTTCCCAATGCGCCCATATTACTGAGCGTTAGTTTACTCACACATAGATTATATACAAGAAAATACAACCTTTATAGTCTATATAGCATACATAAACTAACAAGTCGTTCCTGATATAGAATCGTGTCTTCAGACTGAAATCACAATAAAACGATTAGATTGATTCCGAATTTAGCCTATGCCCTTTCCTTTCACCTGGTTACCCTGGGGCTACAGTAGGCAAAAGTTGTAATCGTTGTACGATGGCTCTAAACGTCTAAACATTTAGCGTATCAATGCTACGGTGTGCCAACAATGGATGTCAGTAGACTGTTAGGATTTAACCATCAATGAACCCACCACATGGCCAGTCAATAGACTTTAACATGTGAATACAGCGCCAGTCCGAATCCGAGTGAAACCCTGAGTGCCACCAACTGTCCCATTTATTGCCATGCGTGGAATGGAACAGAGACACAGGGGAGGAGAAAACAAGCAATGGGGAGCCCGACATAGCCTACTTTTGGGGACTAGCGTCTGTCCCCTGTGTAGGCCTACTGCCTGAATTGGTCTCCACGCCGAAATTGTTTGTTTGTATAGGCTACAATTTGGACTATTGTCCCATCAACATGAGTAGGTTTATGTTCACATTTAAGCATTAGTAGTGCCTATAGGCCTTGTCTTCTAGTGATTTATTTGACCGTTTCAATAGCCTATTTTAATTATTCTGAGCTCATAGTGGACTCGTTAGGCGTGTTCTACTAGTGTGCATATTATGGACGATTTTCAAATAAAATTGTTTGAATAAATTGTTCCTCTGCAAAAAGCACATAAACCCGGGGGGGACTATGCAATTTTGCTTAGCCCGAGGTTGTAGCCTAGTCCACAGTATGGCTGAAAAAATGAATACAGCCTACTTAATTAGGCCAAAAGTAGCCTAGGCTTACTGTGGTCTTGTCTGGCTCCAGTAGGCCTAGATTGTTTCGCCTCCATTTTAATCTTACCTCACAGATGATGATGGGTTTAACTTGAGGCTTAGACATAGGCTAGTTAGTGTAGCCTATAGCCTAATTCATGTTCAGACATGATGGTGTCAGATGACATGCATTTAGGAGGGTGCCGTTTTAGTGGTCTAATAGGCTAGCTGATAAAACCAATGATATAGGTCCTTGATAAAACATAATTTTTTCTAAAAAATAGGGTCAACGTGTAGGCCTACATGCTATCGAAAGCGTCATGTTTTACAGATTGGTTTATGTTTTATTATGTTTGGATTTAACATTATGTTTTTAAATGAAAAATCTGCAATACTGCAATATGCATAGCAAGAGGGAACATCTGTTATATCCACAGCATCCCAAACAGTTAAAATATTGAGAATTCTAATCCAGTCCAGCTTTGTTGCTCTCAAAAACACTAGTTTGCATTAGTGACCACTAGATGTCAGCACAAGACCAAAGACCTAATTCTCAAAGCTTTAAATGAACATAACCTTGAATTCCACATACATTTTGTTTTGTTTTATTTGATTTTTATCATGATCAATAATTGGTCATTGGTTTAGTAAGTAATTTTTAGTAGCCAATAACTTATTTTACTTTGCATAGATATATGTTTTAAAGCAATTTTATAGCCTATGATTTATGTAATTATTTTATACAGTATACCTTTAATGTGTGTGTGTGTGTGTGTGTGTGTGTGTGTGTGTGTGTGTGTGTGTGTGTGTGTGTCAGTATGTATTCCCGGTACTATGTTAGCAGGCGATTAAAATAATCTGATCTATATAGGTCTATAGTCCATGCTCAAATAAAAAATTCTGTTACAATAGGCCTACATTACAGCCGTCCTTTGTTTGTAAAGAGCGTTTGCACTTTTGCAAACTAATTACAGTTGCCTAAGTTACAATTACCAGTGTCCACTGTCAATTACTAGTGTCCACTGTCAGAGGACTGTGGTTGTACTGGACAGCTTTCAGTAAAACCAGTGGAAGACTGGTTGTACTAAACAGGTCCCAGTGTAGTGGTCGAACTAGTGGTTATACTGGGCAGCTCCTGGTAGAACCAGTATAAGAGTGTGGTTGTACTGACTCAATGGTGTGACTGTATGTGAGTTCAGTTATACAGGCAATGGAACCCAAAACCTGTGCCTTGATCTGACCACTGTGATGATTCAGTTTTTAATCCTTAGTCCTAGTGACTCTTGTCACTAGGACTGAGAAGTAGAATACTCCAGTGGCCACTAGATGGAGGTAGAGGGTTTAATAAAACAGGTCATGGAAGATTAACGTTTTATAGAATAATATGCTGATGTACATACTGCATGGTGCTGATCTGTGTCTATGTATTTGTAGAACTCCGGCAGTTAAATGGAGGATGCAGTACTGATAATAATAATATTGTTTTGTATTATTTAGGTATATCTTTCTGTCTGCATCATAAAAATTATTTACATCCCTGTGTATCATCACCATAAACATACACATATGACATATGATATTATGACAAGATTTTGTCATAATATCATAACACGTGTGTTAGTGTGTTGGGTTTGTGGGTGTGTCATTGACAACAACATGACTGATTGCCCTGAACAAACCATAAAGGAATCAATAATTAAACATGGCTGATGGCTTAGTGAATGGCTAAGTCTCTCGGTAATCTGTATGTGTGTGTGTGTGTGTGTCTGCCTATGTTAATTCTTGGAAAAAATAATATTTGTGTGTGCCTGCGTGCGCAGACATAAATGCTTGTGAGAGGTAATGTGTATGTGTGCATTTGTGTTCTCCCTCATACGGTTTCGTACAGAGGTCACACCAGCCAGAGGTCAAGGCTGGTGTGATTCTACTGTTAAGCCTCCATTTGACCCCGTGACCCCTGCAGACTGAAACAACACACACACACACACATACACACTTATTTCATGCAGATATGCTTTTGACATCTTATTGTGGAAATAGTTGGTTTATTTATAGGTTATAATTCATGTAAACATACTGTACATACCATATATGAGGAATTCGATTTGAAATGCTAAATCATTAATAAATTGAAATCAATCATATATGAAATTGATTATGTTTTTTGGATAGTATTTTGAACAACATTAAAACAAATAGTAGTAAACTTGACTACAGCTCTTTTGTTTGTTATTGGACTGGAATCTACAATCAACGTATAAAATAAATAGTACACATCTTAAATCTACAATTCATATTAACACCTACATTTGTGCTGAATCAGTCCAGATATCGCTTGTGATAGACAGTAACAACCCTTCTTCTAATTTCATCATGGGAGACAATAATGGAAGAATGTTATTTTTAAGTTGAGAGGCCCAGAAGTTATGAACCTGTGAGAGTTGAAAATTGTCACAGCTTTTATCACACATTAATTCTAAAAGTGTTTAACCTCAGCCAAATAGCGTGTGGAGAGTTTTTACAAATTGGATATTTTTATGTCGCCATAAAGAACCCATCTCTCTTAAAATATTATGACGTCTGCTCTGCCCTCCTCACAGTGATACAACAAACCTTTCTCCGCTGCTGAAAGTCCATGTTCAGGGGCCCAGAGCAGGGACAGATTCAAGTGAATGAGCGAATCTGAAATAATGCAACAATAATGATGAACTGTCTCTCTGTTGTGTGGAGCCGAGGAGCTACTCATGCATATAAGCATGACAGACCTCCCACAGTATGCATTGGGCTCCCCAAAGGTCTGGGGACCTCTAATAGAATATATACGGCTCATGTACTGTATCTGCCAAGAAGCAGATATGTGTGTGTTGTTTTTAAGAAGATTAAGAAATGAGGAGAATTTAGAAATGAATCACTATTATGTTTTTGAAGGTATTTGCATAATAAATTATAATTGTTTAATTAGGCTTGATATCCTGGTGATAGTTTGTATGCCAATGTGTACTGTCCCAGTACTGTAGTATTAATGGACACATCCCTGTAATGCATGTAGAATACAGTAAGAGTGCTGAACGTCAAAGTATCTCTGCGGGACAATCGGACCAATTCCTTAATGTATTATTGATTAAGAAGCTTCTTGCCCACAGATCATATGATATAATAAATATTTTATTACATGTCAGGTTGTAGAAGACAGGTCATTTTCTTCCTAAACCCTGCCCTCTGCTGGAAGAGACCGGTACCTGCTTTTAAAAGAACAACTAGAGGAATACATTATAGTTAAGTCAAGACACTGCACATATTCTATATTCTATTCATACAAATTACCACACATACAATACATGTGTGGTTTAAATGCAGAGTAGGTTTACTTCCTGTATGAGTGTATGAGAGCTCTCTACCTGCTAATCAAGAAGCAGACATGATCCCCCCCATACAAGACATGATGGCAATAATTATCAGCCATTTAAAGTGCAGATGTATCACAGGACATTATGACATTTAAAGATGCCACTCTCGTTAGGCCTAGGGAATCTGATTGGTGTCCTTGTTATCAGGAGCACCATGATTGGCATATATACCTTGTTAGTGGGTCCGACCCTGATTTGTGGCTGGACTACTTTTGTTATCAGGAGCCTAATACAGTATGTGTGCATTAATGCCACCCCAGATGCACCAATCCCAGTGAATGGGGACACTCGCGACTATGTCGAGGACTTTACTTACCTTGGAAGTCTTGTCAGCAAAGACAGTGCTGCACAAAAGGACATCAGAGCAAGGCTTGGACAGGCTCATGGTGCTTTTGCTAGGCTTCAGTTTATCTGGAAGTCAAAGCAGTACAGCCTAAGAACAAAGGCCCGACTTTACAACAGCAATGTAAAAGCTGTGCTTGTTGTATGGTTCAAAATGCTGGCGAGTGACAACAGGAGACATTAAAAGGATTGATGCCTTCCACAATGGATGCCTCATGAAAATCATATCTTCTGGCCTGAGTAGATCTCAAAGGAACAGCTATACAAGATGACGAATGTGCAGTGGGTTGCTGGAGATCCAATGCCAACGAATTCGATGGCTAGGGCATGTTTTCAGAATGGCCCAGGATCGAATCCCAGAGGTTGCCCTAGGATGGACTCCATCAGGGAAAAGTAAGCAAGGTCGGCCCAAAACAACCTTGTAAGCTGTGACAGCTGAGTTAAAGGAAATGGACCTTACATGGGGTGAGGCACAACATGTAGCACAAGACAGGGCTTGGAGGCAGATCGTCAAAGCCTTATGTCCCACCAGGGAGGAAGAGGATTAAGCTAAAACAACATGTGGTGACTGTTGGTAAACTTTATTGACGAGGAAACTAAGGATCAATAGACAATATCATTTCAAGACATCTGTTGACAGGGATAACTACACAAGTGTAATCTGTACTGACACAAGTTCCGTTTGCATCCACTAGACTCTGCCTGTGTTTTGTCCACCAGCGCTAACTTGTCTTCCTGGTGACGTGTGACAGTGTCTACTCCTATAGACCCCCCTTGTTAGCAGCAGGGACCTTGATTGATTTATAGGCCTCTCTCATTTGGAGGAGGACTGTGATTGGAGGACAAATTACAATGAGGTCATTTAGTGGACAGCGACTTACAGTTTGTAAAATTACAGATAGGGGTTAGGCATCTTGCACAAGGATGCTTACAGGTAGGCCAAATGTGGGGCTCAAACCCACGATCTTTTGGCTGGGAGTCGAACACGAAGCCTTGGTTTTATCGTGCAGCCCAGGTCACAAAATACAACCGAGTACATATGCGGCACACAGATTGATTTACAGCACAAAAACTGAGCTTACTTGAGCTTTTTATTGATTAGTTAGAATTTTATATAGATTTGTTGGTTAGTTGACAGAGAAATGACATGACAGAGAAAACATGACAGTTCAACAGACTGTAGAGCATCTGTCCTGAGCAGCTTATTGATAGCTGAGGTACGTGAGGGTTCAAGGGGTTTGGGGTTAAAAGGCTACAGTTTGACAGCCTGGCTGGTCATCTATTACACATAGGGTCTGAGACAGAGACAAGCAGTACTTGACTGCTTTGCACAAAGGCACTCCATCAGGGTAGGGCATATAATGTACTTCCTGTGATAAACCCTTGCTTTTGCCATCTACAGCACAAGAGAGTCTTAAGGCTACTTAAGATGCAGAAGCTTTTAAATGGATCAGATTAACTTGTCTGGATAGCAACTAAAGTTGATGGTCATGTCTGTGTGGGTTTACTGGCTGTTTACAGCCGCTCACTGGACATCAAGACCACAGCAGTGTCATTAATATATCAAAGTATCACTTCACTCATGGACATTGGACAGCATATTGTACAGCAGGGGTTCTAAAAGTTGCTGAGCCACAACCCCAATAAAGTTTAGAGATTGAGACCCACCAGTATGAACACCCATTAACACCAATGAAGAATGTATGCACGTTATGTGGGGAAGGATAGTCTAGTGGTCTGGGTGTTCAACTTCCAGCCGGAAGGTCATGGGTTGAAGTCCCAAATTCCTTGTAACTTCTAATTGTACTCATTGTGTGTCGCTTTAGATAAAAGCATCTGCTGAATGACCTAATTGTCAATTATTCAAAACAATTTGGACACAAAACACAACAACTAGATTTAAAAATTATTTTAATTTTTAAATCATCTACCAAACACCCTCAAAACAAAGCAGGTTGTCCCCCTGCTTTGAAAACCACTTTTGTAAAGGGACAAGAAAACCTCCTTTTCTCAAATGAATGTGTGCGTATAGAATGTGTATAAATATGTGCGCGAGCCTGTTTCTCTTGTGAGATTAGTTCTCAATCTCCATGTGTCAGTGGTTAGGCCTACTGTTAGCCAGTCATCAATGCGTCTTTGCTTCACTCAAACTGAGATCAGTACCGGCTTAATGTTGTACGAGAGAATTTAAGTTGTTCTTTTTGTGAAAAGCTACAGTCAAAATCATGTCAAATGCTTCTCCTTTCTTCCTGGAGGAAATTATTTTTCGCACTGAGTTAACTTATGAAAGGGAAATCACGCATGCAAAAACACATGCACACACACACACACACGTACACACGCACACACGCACACAGATGTGAGCGGGAATGATTACAATCCCTTCACTGGTAATGCATAGGAAATATACAGTAATCGGTTCACGTTCACATTCAAGTTAAGTTGTTTATTGTCATTCATGCACATACAGAGTGTATAAATGTACAAAATGCCATTTCTCGCGGCCCAAGGTGGCAACACACAAAAGTCGCAACACTAGAGTACACTAGACAAGACAGAGTTGATCTGATATCTATATGGTTGAACTAAACTTCTGCACATTTACAGTAAGTAGGGTTGCGATATATCTCTATAAAGTATACAGTACTTGTCATATGGTCATGTGATAGCAGAATATTGCTGTAATATTCCAACCATGGTGGGGGCTAATCTGAGTCAAACCCCTAGCCTTCCCAAGTGCCTGGGTAGTACCACAGCGCCACCTAGGTCTCCTTTTCCCACATTACTTTTATTCAAAAGTGCAATTTTGTCTTGTGAAGCTTGTGTATTATTCTTGTGTATTATTCTAAGAAAAAATATGCTAAGATAAGACATCATAACTGTTACTGTTCACGCACTTCCATGGGGTTTTTGTATTTTTCTCAAGGGAATCAAGTTTTACTAATTTAAAGCTGCTGTAGGTAGAATTTGAGAGTTGCAAAAGATCTAGCTAAAAAATAACCCAAAAACCCACCCCCTCGTCTTCTGCTTCCTCCCTCTGGAGTCAATTGGTCTGCCATTGCAAAGCAGCATTGAGTTGTGTGTGCGCATTCACATGATTGACAGGCAAGGTAGATTCACCAGGCCAATCACGGAAAAGAGGCCCTGATTGGTCAGAATTATTCAGGCAGCTGCCAAAATCTAAATCAACTTATATAGAGACAGGGCTATCAACCATAGCAGATATTCTCACAGAGCATTTCACTCACTGGTAGCTCATGGATGTCTATGGCATTTCTAAGAAATTACACTAAATTTATAGCTCTTAAATCATACCTACAGCACCTTTAAAATGTATTTATTTTCTCAAAATGTAAGAACAATGTCCTTGTCCTTATGCAAAATTAAACCAATGTGGAATTTAGCGAGCATTTATCAGCAGTCAGAATTAGAAATATATTTTCTCCTAGTAAACTTAATATAAATTCAGGATTATTTTTTCATGGCATTGCTGCAAAAATAAATGTTCCACACACACACACACACACACACACACACACACACACACACACACACACACACACACACACACACACACACA
>JAODLI010042483.1:0-39500 GCA_027575585.1 Percopsis omiscomaycus
CTCTCTCTCTCTCTCTCTCTTTCTCCCCCCCTCCCCAGCCTTTGTGTTGAGCTGTACGTTCCCCCAGAGGCCTGCCTTTGGGGACGTGTCGGTGAGCAGTCTCCACTCTGGGGGAGAGGCCTACTTCTCTTGTCTGACAGGCTACCAGCTGCAAGGCTCCAGCACGCTGACCTGCTGCAACGCCAGCACCCCCTACTGGAGTGGCAACGAACCACAGTGCCTGGGTAAAGTCAAGAATGTTTTTGCAGCACTTGTTGTGCACACTTTTGAAAAAGTGGACTCACTTTTAACGTTAACAATTGTTGCGTAAAAACTGCAATGCCACACTCTTATCTGTAGAGGCTTTGAATTTACATTTCTACATTAAGTAAATTCTTCATATCTATAGTTCATAGGCCTATAGGTACAAAGAAATTTGTAAAAAAAATTCCTGCCCCGGCCCAAGGCTGTGGTGATGAATCATAAGTGACCATTTTACTCTGGAATCCATGTTGCTGTGGAGCACAGCGTGTGTTTCTCAGAAAGCAATTTGAAAGGGGTTTTGTGTGGCTGTATCTCTTCAATCTGGAGTGTGTTTGTATTTGTGTGTGTTTATGACTGCACCTGTCTCTAGGTATTTATCTGCGGGAATGCCTGTGTGTGTTTGAGTGATTGTGAGAGTGTGTGTGTGTGTGTGTGTGTGAGAGACAAAGCTTGTGTCCGCATCTATCTGTGTAAGCGTGTTTGTGTGTGTGTGAGAGAATGTGTCTGCAAGTTTGTATGCGTGTGTGTGTGTGCATTTATGTGTGTGTTTGTGTGCGCATCTGCATGTGTGCCCCTCTGCATGTTTGCTGCAAGTGCGTGTGCGTGTGTGTGTGTGTGTGTGTGTGTGTGGTATTCCCCTTAGCAATCCTAGAACATAGCAGGTTAGACAGGGTGATTACTACAGACTGGGCAGGAAGCCTCTGGCCATCCCCTGTTGTTCTCATTTTAATTCAGCTCTGTATAGAGAACCTGTCCTGGTGTGCTGCAAGACATTACACACATGGATGCTGGTGGATGTGTCTTTATATTTATATGTCAGTGTCAGTTAAGACATTCATTTAACTTCCCGTTTATTTTCTTTCTTTCTTTCTTTATTATTTACACAAGATCCACCTTTTAATGAGTAACTGTGAATAGTTTTGTTTTGAAACACAACTGTACACTAAAGTGTCTGTATTCTGTAGGGGGAGGAGTAGAGAGGAGTGTGAGCCACTGAGCCCTCAGGTGTGAGTGGGGCATGCGCTCTGAGTTTCAAACCAAAACAATAATATTTTGTAGCACTTGTTTGAATTCTACCGGAAATCCTTTACACAAATCAAAGAGTGTTCCTTTAAAGAGATCTTGTCAACAATTAGACAATTAATAAATTACCATTAACATCTACTCATTATAAATGAGTATAAGTTACCATTACTTTTTATGACTCCCCTGATTTATTCCCACATGTTTTGGTCTATATGTCTGTTCCTTTTCTATCTATTTCTATCTCTCTCTCTCTCTCTCTCTCAGCTGCCTGTGGGGGCTTGATCAAGAATATCACCGTCGGACGTATTGTGTCCCCGGGTTTCCCTAGCAACTACAGCAACAACCTGACATGCCATTGGCTGCTGGAGGCCCCTGAGGGACAGCGGCTACACGTCCACTTTGAGAAGGTCACTTTGGCCGAGGATGATGACCGGTAATGGGTCCAATTAACTTCTGTATATGAAGGCTTCAGATAGACTCGTTATTCCTGTGAGCTGATTTCAGATATAGGTACTCTATTTTGGTTCAAGCTTTGTTTGATACATTTTATGTTAAAATATTAGCTTTCAATTGTACAGTGTTGGAATTGCTCTTCCCAAACCCCAGTGAAAACAACAGCATTACCCGACAAGGGTTATCTTATGAAACAATGGGACTTTTTCACTGAGGTGTCAGAGCAGGGAAAACACACATGCAGCTAATACAGTTAATAATGGGTAAATTTAGGTTCTGATTAGCAAGCATTAACAAGACTATTGACTATTGTAAAATGCTTTCTTATTAACACACCTAAATCAAACTGACCTACTGTATTTCTTATTATATTAGCTTCAACCGTTTCAAAAGGGTCCATTAATGACATTTCAGTCAGAGCCAATTGATCGATATAGTTAATTGGCCACACAGGGGTCACATCTGGTTTCCATTAAAAAAAAGTCAATAAAGTGAGTTAAAACATTCTAACCTCAAGAGGGGTTGGTGATTTGCTATATCTGGAGTCATTCATAGTGCCATGGTTTTGAATAACTTTGCTGTTTGAGAAATTGTTCAGTGCTATCACTGGCTATGATAAGTTTAACCACACTATTTTCTATTATGTCCTGATTATAATCTATTATTAAGTGTGAAAAATGAATTGAAATGTTATTTTCTCCGATCTAGTTTGCTGATTAAGAATGGCAACAACATCGATGCAGCTGCCCTCTATGACTCATACGAGGTAGAGTATTTGCCCAATGAAGGCCTTGTGAGCTCCTCGAGGTATCTATTCATTGAGCTGACCACTGATGCCATGGGAACATCAACTGGCGTGGCCCTCAGGCACCAAGGTAAACTCAGACAGGGATATATGGATTGCATAAATAGAATAGTACATTCCCTTTGGTATAACCTAATGTAACAATAGTGCTTCAGAAGCATATTCTACGCAATAACAGACATAAAAGGAGCTTTTACGCAGTATAATTCTAAAGTTCACCATATGGAGGCTGCATATTGTCGACATCAGTGGAAATTTTCTGTGACCGAGAACAGATTGGCGTCAGCCTACAACATCAGCCCGCACTTAATCCCCATAAATCATCCTTGATGTAGCCAGTAAGGTTCTTCTTATTTTCTGCACAGTTACTGTATATTCTGGGCTCCCATGGTTGGGGTCTTTTTATGTTTATTTCTGCTCTGTTACTGCCCATATTTAGTGCATTTCAGTTCTACAAAGCTGCCCCATAGCCTTGTAGCTTTCAGTGGACTACACAAGTATGTAGTGCATCATGTAGTTATTTTTACTTCTCTCTTCTTATCGCTCCGAGAGTGTATTATCTGTTCCATCTTAAAAAGAGAGACCTGCGATGGGCTGCTCAACCATCCCTGTAAAACATTCCCTCAGTGTCCAATAAAATCAATGTAATCTGCTTAGGCCGTCAATTCCGCGTCGCAAATGGGATTAGGTCCCGAGAGTGCTGCTCTGCATATTTGTTACGGGCCTCGTTGTGGCCTTTAACAGCCTCTAACCTTGTCGAGGCCGTTTGCATTAACTGCTCCAGAGATGCAGTTTCTTAACTCGCTTTGAAGAAACACAAGACATTGTCTCTATCTGAAATAGTTTATACCTTGGGTGTAAATAATAGTTTTTTGGAAGAATACATTAATTAGTTTGAATCATTGTATTTCATATAACAAATACAAATCCCAGTGCAGCCCTGAATTTGTCTATACTTTCAGTGTTATGGGCTTTAGATTCTTAGCATTAATTTAATCCTCAACTAAGCTATTCCTTATCTAGTGGTACACTAGATAAGAGCTTGCTATTTTAATAACATGGAGGCACGTGTTTTTAAGATCAGAGGAAGAGTGGCAGGCGGATATGTCACTTTAAAGTGATATTGAACTTCATAGCTGATGAAGGCTTTGTAGCTGAAACGTTCTTTCTGGCATGCTGCCACTGAACAAATAGCTTTTTGTATTTTCTTTCTATATTGAACTTCAGTAAAACCCCTGTCTATATAGTATCCTGCCCTCAATATACAGCCACATGATGACATTCAGGATGACATTTTTTGCATTCATTTAAAACTCGAATCCAAACACAATGCTGGTATTACTCTTGTTACAACACAGAATGAAGTTCTTGAAAAAAGGATTGTATTTCAACTAGGGGCAAAACACTCAACAATAAGAATTAGTGTTTGAGTAAGTCCCCTCTCACTTCCTGGAAGGGTGGAAGAAAAAATCCTATAGTCCCATCCCTTCATGGAGAATGTAACTAACATTTTTCTGATACAATTACAATTAGGTCATTTAGCAGACACTTTTATCCAAAAACCCACAACCTTCTGGCTGGGAGTCCAACACCTGACCCCACTAGACTATCCTGCCCCCTGCTACAATGAAATTGATAGGGGATCTTTTTTGTCTTCATTTCTGACCCCCTATCAACTCCATGGTGTACCTTCTAGCATTCCAGGCTATGAGGTGTTTCTGGGAGTATACCTTTAATGGTGATAAACCTTAACACTTACACTAAGCTGGAAACGTATATGTTTAGACCCACATATGCAATATTTGTATTTTATATAATGAACCGGTTCACCTTCCCCTCTGCAGCCTTTGCAGCGGGCCACTGCTATGAACCTTATGTGAAGTACGGCAACCTGACCAGCAACGACAGCACGTGGGCGGTGGGAACGGTGGTGGAGTTCTCATGCAATGCCGGCTACACCCTAGAACAGGGCTCCATCACCATCGAGTGTATCGACCCAAACAATCCTCAGTGGAATGAAACGGAACCGGCCTGCAGGGGTGGGTGTCCCCATTGACAGGGTGCTTGCTCACGTCTGCAAAATGTCTGGAAAAGTATGGAGTTTCAATTTTTCTGTTTCTCCCACACTTTGCCAAACCTGGAAAAGGAGTTTGTGGAGATGATTTGATACTCACCTGTGTTACTCGACCATATCAATTCACCAAATAGACTAAATTGTTGGTGTATTACCTCAGTCTGTGATAGATTGTTAGTGTGGGCTGGTGTAGGCTGTAAAAAATCTGTATGAATAGTGTATGCTTTTGCATATACCTGTTTAATATATAGCCATAAATGCAAAACACACAGGTAAACTAAACTGGCATATAATATATACAGTATATATATAAAATTGTTTTAAAACATACACATGTTCATAGTTTATAAAAAGTCTACAGTTTACTACATTGATTTTGACATATCTCAGTGTTATTTGGATGGATTTATGGATTTGCTGGTTGAGATGAATTGATATACAGTAACTGTATATTACACACAGGGGTAGCTCATTTAAATGGACTAGCAGTCCTCCCTATCTTCTGGCCAACAATACACAAAATTTAATTTCAAACTAATTACTTTTAATACAATTCAGTCGTCTTCAATGTATGCCCAGGAACTGTCTCGCTTCATCCTTGATTCCAAGGGAAATAAAGATAATTAGCATCCCCATGTGGTAAATAAGAGAAATGGGCATGGAGATAGGGATCTGTAGCCCATAGAAATAAATTGAATTGGAGAAAATCTTGTCAAGATCAGTGACATGTGAACCATGTACCAGTGAACGTGGAGGGTAGGACTTCCCTTTGGGGCTAATGTAAGTCAGTTCAGTGCTGCTCTGAATAAAGCCAAAACGTAGTAAGTGTGTGTGTGTGTGTGTGTGTGTGTGTGTTTCAGCCGTTTGCAGTGGGGAAATCACAGACTCCGCTGGCGTGGTTCTCTCTCCGAATTGGCCCGAGGCCTACGACAAGGGCCAGGACTGTATATGGGGAATCCACGTAGAAGAGGATAAGAGGATCATGTTGGACATTCAGGTGTACGTAATGTGTGTGTGTGTGTGTGTGTGAGAGAGAGAGAGATCAGTCACCTTTGCCCTGTATGGATTATGTGCAAGTAACCTCATCGCTCCATGTTATCTCCTTCACCCCTTTAAATGCAACCGCTCCAATTCACTAACTTATCAATGTGACTCTAGCTTCATGATAAAAGTGTTGGAAGCAGTAGCGGTGTAAAGATTATAAAAGAAAAAAAAACCTTGGCTGCTGTGCCTGGTGAAAGATCATAAACAAAAAGGACAGCGATGAAAAATGATTTTGCTTGGTTTATGAGATGCATACACTCTACAAAACAAAGCATAAGAGGTTAATGAGAAAATAATTATTTCAGGAGGGGCTCATTTGGAGGGTTTGGTGTATCAAGTGGAGGGTGACAGCGCACGGGAGTGTGTGTTTCCCGTGATTACGGTGCCCAGGTGACGTAAAACAGAACATGCCGCTGTGTCAGACCCCGATAAGTTACTCAGGCGTAGAAAATAATTTGCCTCCGCAAGCGAATGAACAAGACCTCATTTGCATAGTGTTCTTTTTTGTATTTTTTCAATTCTCTCAACACCCCCCCACCCCACCCCACCCCAGTTTTATTACTGAAACATTGATTAATAGCTTCCTCATCCCCTTGAAGAGAAAACTGTCAACATAAGTAATTTCCGCGAAGCAAGGCGGTTTAGGTGGAGGCGTCCAATGAAGCTAGATGAATCTTTCATGTATTGTGTGTACGAGCATCTGTTTGCTTTGGAATATGTTGAGAAAAAACAGTGTACACTCAAACGCCAAGCAAGTGGAAGTGAACATGTAGTGTCAGCACAGCACAATGCATTTTCACATTTTAATACAGCTGGAGTCTAATTTTTACAGAATTATACATGCTCATAAATGATCTTTTGACGTAAGCACAAGTTTATGTCCAGGTAGTTTGAACGAAAATGATTTAGTAGAAACGTCAGGTCTACATCAGGTCTTGGATCCAGCCCAGAAGGAGTATACACAACAGATAATGTAGTCAAAGTGCCTGTAATAATGTTTACAGTATCAATCAGTCAATGGCATGAAATATGACACTTGGCTACCTCCATTGAACATAGGCCAGTTGTAGCCTATTTTTTTGTGAGGGTACTTATAATGATGGCAGATTCATGACTTTAAGCTGTGAAATATTGTATTAAATATACAGTATCTCACAATGATTGGAGTTGTACAAGAAATCTTGGAACAACATTGAATGTACTAATCCATAACCAGCAGCTGTGCTTAGTTATTTCAATGCCAATAATTTGTTTTAGCTATTGTCACATTAGTCGTGACAACATCTGAAATCTCAAATTATTTTTGAAATTGCATTTGCCACTGGCTATATCTTTTGTAAGTAAAATTACAACATTGAAAATCAAATGGTAAATTAAACATTTGAATACTTGGCATAAAAAGAAAAGCGTATTTACTTACAATTAAAGTATTGTTGTCTGTTACAAACGCAGACATTAAATAAAAAGACCTCTGGCTTACAGTTCTCTGTAAAACATTTTGCCATGGTGGAAAATGTTTCTTTCTACCCCAGTTTCCCTTGTTGCTGAGGTTGTCAGGAATTTGGCAGGCTCTTTTAATTCCTGACCCAGTGGTGACTCTATCGTGCTCATTTGGTATTATTCCATGGCACAACAGATGACTTTGTGTGTCCTTTGGAAGGACAGAAGATATATCCCTCCCTGTACAATGTAGATGGATTAAGAAATGAGGTCATGGTTATATGAAAGTGATATTTGGCTTTAATATTGCTTTACCTTTTAGAATGTACCATCAGTAAATTGACATCATGTAACTGTTGATAAGATGGAACCCTCTAATTTATCAAATTGATCTTGACCTTCTTTTATTATATTTGTCTAAAGAGACACTCGTTGATTGCTCTCTGTTTGTTTTGAAACACAACTTTATATGCTGCTGCAAGGGGAGGGTCGTGAATATATGCTGTAGGGATACAGTAGAGGAAAGGAGTACAAAGGAGTAAAGAGGAGTGATGGGGCAGGAGGAGCCCTTGGTGTGGGAGAGGCACACTCTCTGGGTTTCAAACCAGTGCACGTTTCGCATTGGTTTCACCCACGACAGAATTTCTAGACACAAATAGAGTATCTTTAACTAATAATACATATAAATGTAACAAAATACCACTCCAGAGAGACTAAAGGTACACATGGTCTTAAATGTGCATGATTGTACATATTGGAATTGTATATTTTAATGTTAATTTCCATTTGGCAAAAAGGAAATGGTAAATCACATAGAGTATAGAGTAAAATGTGTTTTTGGCAGCTGTTCCTGTGCCGGGCCAAGGCAAAGTGAGCCTTGTTTTTTCAAATTGAACTAAATCAAATTAGTGTCAGGGAATAGGAGCCTTGATTGATTTTTCTGCACACACGCACAGCAGAGCTATGCAAAGGCTTGTTTAACTTAATCACAGCAAATTTGACGCCAGCCAACAATATTTTTCAATCCGTCTCGCCTTTGTGAGCAGGTGAGAGGCTTTCTCCTTTATTAATCAAATAAATACTGAAAGTCACGAGTTTCAGAAGTCTCACTAGGTGTTGTGTAAAAGCACGTGGGAGCCTGCATGCATCTGCAGCTATGAAGTGAGAGAAATAGTTCTACCTGAAGATATGCTTTAATAGCTAAAGCGAAAAATATAATTTAGTTTTTTCATAGGTTTAGTAGTTACTTCTTGGTCTCTTCCTTTCAGCACACCGCTGACGTGATTAATAGCTCAATCTCTTGTTCTCTAATGAGTGTTATCAGGAGCTACTGGTGATTAATTAGCGACAGCAGAGAGCATGTCACTGCTTTATTCGAAGTCATTTCCTCCATGCTCTAAATCTTCCCCGCACAAAGGTGTCCGTTTTAAACAACTTTGGGGTCAGTAGAGGATCAGCAAATTGGATGGTCAGACAAATCCCCCAGTGACAGCATAGCTGTGTGATTGCTTGCGAAATGGCTTTTCTTCATTGGTCAACAAAACCAACGATAAACTGAAATGAATCGCTGCTCACATAATGATTATGAGTGAACAAAGATTCTCTCCCATCTCCCAGAGGAAGGTGTAAAATACCATGTAAGATTTTTCTCAATTTCCAATTAACCCTGGAAATGTATGCTATTAAATAACCCTCCATACTGTATATAACCAAGCTCTGATCCAGCCTTATTAAATCAAGTCAAGTTTCACATATATTTCAACACACTATGACTCATTATCTTTGTATTATTGTCATCAGGTTACTTCACTTATGCTTTTTTCAGTACATTACTCAAATGTATCATTCACTTCTCAAAACAGCCATTAATTACTTGCAGCCTAAATTCCGGCAAAGTGCTTAATATCCCAAGAGCTGATCTAACGGAGTAGAAAGGAGAGGAAGGAGGATTTTCTTTTTAAAGGAATGGAGGATAGAACAAGGATTGTTATAGAGGACTTCTGTTAGTGGGAGTGCTACGAGTTAGAGAGATCAGTGGCTGAGGTACCAAGGTGGATTTGGGTTATAAGTCTCTTGCGGATCGGTAGTGATTCTGCTGTTCTGACTGCTGCAAATAGCTCATTCCTCCATTGCGGCGCCAGGACAGAGAAAACATATGATAACGTGCACTACATACAATATACGAGTGTTGATTGGTTCTTTGGAATTACAAATTGCCATCCAGATTATGGACGCTTGTAAATGGACTACAAATAAGACAAATGTGTCTGAATGGAGAAAGTTATGGACTCAAATGTCAAAATATAGGCAAATTAAACATTGAATCATAAAAGTGGGAAGTTCTAAATCTTGTCACTGGAACATATGAACAGTAACCAATTTTACAGCTGTTCAGGACGATTCTCTGGTTTCGTCTCTCCAGGTTGAACATAGGCAAAAATGATCTGTTGACCTTTTACGATGGAGACGACCTGACAGCCAAAGTTCTGGGCCAGTATGGAGGAACACGGTCACGCTTTAAGCTCTACACCTCCACAGCTGATGTCACCATCCAGTTTCAGTCGGACCCTGCCACCAACATCTATGGATATGGGAATGGATTTGTGGTCCATTTCTTTGGTAAGACCAGGAAAAAATCATGTTCAACACAACTCAATTTTCATCAATTACCGCAAATATTTATGTTTTTGGTTTGGTTTTATTTTTAAAAATCAAATGTATTATCTAATTGTCTTTTAATTGAAAGTTTAGGTTAATATATAATTAACTGCTTTTTAAATGTAATTTAAATTTCAAATATTTATTCAATCTAATACAAATATTGGCATAAAAAGGAATACTAATAAAAAAAAGGTTATTCAGTTGATTCAAAAAAAGAAAAATTAAGAAAACAATAGATAAGTCAATATAATATAATACAAAATCTGAATATGTAGGAAAATGTGTCTAACACTAATGGGCATAACTGGGACTTGTTTGGATCAGTGTAGCAGGAAAGAAAATGAGAGAGGGGAGAAGACGAAAGTGAATGGGAGTAATAGAGCAATGACAGAGGATGCCAGAATTATGAAGGAGGAATAGATAGCAGGGGCCCCCTGCTATAGCCTATGGGGTAGACAAATATGAAGTGGGAAGGAAAAGGGTGAGATGCTGAAAGGAGGAGAGAGAATGTGATAGGGTAAAATGTGTCTTAAGGAGAAAAAAACATCCTTTGTTATAAAAGGAACCATTTCATTCAGCAGCACACCATAGTCAACCCACTATCTGATAAAATGTAATGAAGTCAGGGAGAATTGGAATAAAGAGAGATACAGTCTTTCAACAAATTCCATTAAAGAAACACAAACATAATGCTGCCAAAGGGGAGGGGTGTGTGTGACTAGATCAGACTGTGTATTGTCCAATTGTACTTATTTTCATGAGTTTGCACAGAGGACGCTGAACGTCTTGACAAATGTCACAAGAGTCGTTGGCCAATGGGCCTGACAAAACACTACCACACTTTATTTGAACTATCTGGAAAGGAAAATGCCATGTGAGATGAAGATTAAAATAATTTCATAGGTATACAATTAACTATTTTCAAGCTGGAGGGTCGTAGTGGAGGTAGTGGAGGTCATAAAGTTTACACATACTGTAGGGTTAGTATTGGCACAGATCAATCTGCACCACCAGGTGGCAGTATGACGTCTTAGAAACTGTGTTTTGGGGGGTGAATGTTTTAATCTATAATACTTCCAAGAGCAAGCTTTAGTATGAACATGTTCTTTTTCATACTGATGTTCTTTTTGTGTTTCGCCTGCAGAGGTCGCCCGAAACGACACTTGCCCTGAACTTCCGGAGATTTCTAACGGCTGGAAGAGCACATCTCACCCAGAGCTGGTGCATGGCACAGTGGTGACCTACCAGTGTTACCCGGGTTATCAGGTGGTAGGCTCTGAGCTGCTCATGTGCCAGTGGGACCTCACCTGGAGCGGTGACTTGCCCAGCTGTGAGAGAGGTGATAAGAAACACACACACACATTGACATTGAACTTCAGTCGAGTTCTGGACCTTACCTTAATAAAAGTCCTCACAATGATGTTCAAGATAAAATATTACCTTTGGTAATTGTATTTAGTTAACTGAATTAATCTAATCTCTATTGGGTTCCATTAGGGTACATTCTGTAACCAAACAAAGATACTGAAGTTCAGTATCACTTTAAGCACCCAGACCAAACTGTTCTATTAAGTATTTCCAGAGACCTCTTTAGTTGGCCTATGAACTTTAGAACTTTAAAATGTATTCACTGGCTCCCCTACACGGCTTGCATCCGATTCAAGACACTGGTGTTAGCCTACAAGGCAGTAAAGAGATCTGCCCAGCTCTACCTTTAAACAAGGGTCAGGTTCCAAGCCCCAATCAGAGCGCTTCGATCTACCACCTCGGCTGGTCGGCTGGCACCGCCGTCTCTACGAGAGCGCAAGAGTCGCTCATCCCAGTCTTCGACTGTTTTCTATCCTGGCACCGCAATTATGGAATGAGCTTCCGGCAGCAGTCATGACAGCAGAATCACTATCCAGCTTCCACAAGAGACTTAAGACCCACCTCTTCAGAATCCACCTTGGTACCTCAGCCACTGACCTCTCTACCTCATAAAACTCACTACCTTAAGTTCTCTATAACGATCCTTTATCTTTTGTCTCTATCCCTTTTATTAAAAACATTTAAATCAAGCACTTTGCTGTATTTAGGCTGTTAGCAATTATTTTGATTATTGAATGATATGTTAATAGGTAATGTTTGTCATAAAATGCATAGCTAAGTTAGGCCTGGTGACATGCTGGTGACATTATTCTAACAGAATGTTGTTTTTCTAGGATAACTGGTGTATGACCAATTTCAGCTTTTGACTAATGTACTTATTTGCTTTGGATAAAAATGTCTGCTAAATGCTGTAAATGTAAATGTAAAACTGACCTCTGCAGGAACTGTACCCATATTTAGCATCTATGTGATCACAACCTACGTTCAGGAAACTATTTTTCTACTGAAACTAACTGACGTGGTACACTAACCTTGTGTCACATTCGCAGCCTGTGTTGGGGTCGTTACTCAAAAAAAGTAATGTATTACACATTACTTATTATGTTAAAAGTAATGCACAACTTTACATATTTACTCCCTGTACTTTTGCGTTACTCTGCAACATTGCCTGAGATGAATTGTGACGTAATTGCCAGTTAACAATATCACGTTAAACCTTACATATGCCCACATATTAGCACAAATCCCTATCCTAATACGAGAACATACGCCAGATCTTTCTTTTATGCTCTTAAAATAATACCACAAAGCCGACAGCAAAGTCGATAAAAACCTGCCCAAAGAGCACTTCACAGAAAAATTTTGTGACAAGTAAGTACATGATTGTTTGATTAGTAACTGTAATGTGATTCTTGAATTGAGAAACAGTAATGCTTTACATTACTGTGTTACAGACAAATGTAATGTGATTACAGTAATGCGTTACATTGTAATCCATTACACAACACTGTTTGCAGGTAAAGCTCATAACAGTATTAGATAAGGTTGACATCCTGTGCTATTTTAATTTTTATCTTGTTTTTGATGGATATAACATATAACATATATCAGTTTGACACTATTGATACTGTGTTACATTTACCTTGAGATGTATGTCAGTCCAAGTGCTTACTCACAAATTCACCATACACACACGCACACACAAACAACCAGTATCCAATGCCATGGGTCCAACATGGCAGCCTTCCATAGACACTTGCTGCCATTCTCCCCACTCTGAATTTGTTTTAAGACTGGCTTTTGGCAGAAAATGAACTAATCCCTTCATGTTGATCCACCCTCCCCTCTGTAGGCCAACATTACCCGGACAGGCAGATTAACTGATGTTGCCTTTTGAAAATATCGGCAGATCATAAAACCATGTCATAGATCTTATTAAATATCAATGTCATTAAATATCACAATTATGTCAGCACCCCTAGAACCCCACATGTCCGCCCCTTCTCCCTGTTTTTGTTTGAAACACAACTGTGTACAGGAACAATGTGAGCTAAGGAGCTCTGTAGGGGGAAGAGTAGAGAGAAGTGCCAGCCACTCACCACTCCACAGGTGTGGTAGGGGCTACGAGGGGCTACAAACGAAAAAGATGTTTTTGTAATCCTGGTTTCAACCACAAGGGTAATTCCCTTGTGGAGACCCTTTCAAGTTTTTTTTCTAAACGGTGATTAATCTTGTCTCCCATCCTTTCTCACTCTTCTGTAACTTTATTTTTCTCTTCCAATTCCTATGCATCCAGTGGTGTCATGCACTGATCCAGGCAAAGTGGAGCATAGTCAGCGAGTGCTGACAGGACCCCAGCTTACAGTGGGTTCCACGATCCAGTACATCTGCAACAAGGGCTTCATGCTGTCTGGTAACAGCCTGCTCACCTGCTATGACCATGGCTCAGGCCCAAAGTGGAACCAGCGACTGCCCAGATGCCTGCGTACGTACATCTTCAACATACTGTATATTGTGGAGCAATGGCAGTCTGTTTTTTCCACCTTTCTCATATATATCAATGACCAGCCATGAAGTTCTGGGCCATTTGTATCAACATACTGTAGGTTCTCAACAAGGGGATCAGGGCCCCCTGGATGGGCATAAGATGCTTTTTAGGGGGCCATGAGATAATGAAATATATATATTTTTTAAATATATTGTTTCTATTTTTCATGTAGCTTTATTATTTTTAATAAAATTACATTTTATTAAAATACATTTCAGTTGTGTTTGATTGTTTATGTACAGTGTTTTTGATGCTATGTTATTTGCCTGATACTGTTCAAGACAAATGATGAACACAAGATGCAAGGCTTTGAGTCTTATGTATCTATCTGTATTTCTCTCCGTTTGTCAGCATGTGCAAGGATGGTGATTATGAAAGGCTTAAATATAATACTGCCACGTGAATTACGCTATATTGACATACTGTAAATCATCCAGATTAATGTTTTGCATATCTTTTACTGAAATCGATTTAGTGATGTTTGGAATAATCAATTAGTTCAATTTTTAAAGTAACCCTGTGCATACTGTAAATTCATTATTTTCTATTCTAGCTGAGACCTTTGAGCCCTGCAGTCACCCAGGCACACCGACCTATGGAATCCCCAACTCAAACAAACTTCACTTTCAGGCTGGAGAGACCCTTCAATACACTTGTCTCAGTGGCCACAAGCTGCTGGGAGAGCCGTTGCTTCGTTGTGTCCCTGGACACCCTTCTCAGTGGAGTGGACTGCCACCTGTTTGCAGATGTAAGGAACTGCAGGCACACATCTTTAATAAATGATTAGTTTGTTGTTTTTCTGAGAAAAAAAATATAATTGACTGTCTACAATTATCTAGAATGTATTATCAACAATTCCACACAGTTTTCCCTTATTTTAATATGTCATATTTAATTCATTCTATTCAGCCCAAACAATGGAGTATGATGAACGAAGATTAGATGGTAAGTTCCAATTAGCCAGTGGATTTTTTCAACACATTCAGATTCTAAATGTATGAACATGCAAATTTACAGTGCCTGGAGAGCCCTCTAACTATATTAAATAGTTGTAAGGGGCCAAGATATCGTAAGCATCAAATGTCCTTTTTCTGTATTTATCTGTACTAAAGATAATATTTTCTGCTGTCAACAAACATACTACATCAGAACCAATTGTAAAGAAAGTGTCAGTTGTCCCACTCAAACAAGAACATACTGTATGAAGAGGCAGACAGATGTCAATCAAGAAGGGTCTGTACATGCTCAAACAATCCAGGGAAACCGTTGAATCAGTATATATAAGGAAATATTTTAATTAATCGTTTTTTCTTTTCTTTACAAAAACTGGTGGATGGTTAATTAAACATTCAAATTCATGCAGTTTCAATTCAACTTTCTAGTACCTTGAATCCCAGTGATGTTTAAAAAAAATAGTTTAGAAAGGTCCAATACTAAATGTCTGTGAATGCTACATCTTTTCCAAAATAGTGTCTACGGGAGACTTCAGAATGGAGGGTGCCCGTATAGCGCTTGCCATCTTCATTCCAGTGACCCTTCTCCTTGTTATCATCTTTGGAATCTACATCTACCTCTCAAAGTAGGTTCATATAACCAGCAGTAAACTCATCCTTTATTTTTTTAAATGATACGTTTGACCTCCGACCACACACAGGCGAACGATGCAGTGGAACGCGTGGAGCGTAATTTAATAATAAAACACAAAGCATACAGGGCATGAATGCCAGAAACAATGACCAACAACTCAGTGAGTTGTTGGCGAAACTAAATACTAACCAAACTAACTAATAATGTCCTGCACCTGTGGGGCTAATCCTCCACAGGTGCGTAGAGGGGGAAAGGAGGCGCGGAGCGCGCATGGGCCTGTGCACGCAGATCATGACATATGTACAGAAACAAGCTGCCTGGGCATGCTAGTCTCCACATAATAAATAAGAGGAAATTGCACTGTGCAAAAACCCAGGACCATGCGATATCTTAGGTGACTCGTGATCTGGGAAGAAAGTCTGCATTGACCGGTCTGCATTGAAATGTTATTGAATTGCATGTTCTGAACAGTACCAATAAACCTTTGAGGGTCTCTCTGAGCGAGACGAGTTTCAATATCGGAAGAAAATAAAACCTTTCTGGAAAACAATCGTTTTTCTGGGAAACAATCGGTATACAAACACTGGCATTTTCACTCAGAATGGCGCAGTCGTCTTCATCATATGGCAATGCATGTGTTTCTCTTATTGAAATGTCAAATATGTTGCTGCATCACAGCTCAAGCCTGTTTAATATAGTTTAGATAGTAGTTTATCTTTGATAGCTGCTGGTATTCATAGGGACGCTCCTTGATTTATGTCTGGAATTACCCTTGTTTGAAACCAGCGTTACAAAAACATTGTTGTTTTAGTTTGAAACACAGAGCGTGCATGGCCCTACTCCTCCCCCTTAAGATTCTATGCTCTCACCATTTTCTACATCTCGTTGGAGCTGTATACTGTTAATATAAACCACTTTTATGGGCTCAGGAATTGTGCTTACCATACTGTGTTTATTATTTTATTACAAATACAATAATATTTTCTCTCTATCTATACTCTATATCTTATACTCTTTTCTCTTCTACAGTGCCCAGGGGAAGCATCTACAGCTCCCCGTGTCCTCTAATTTGCCATACGATCACATAGCTGAAGAGTCTACACTTGACAATTCTGTGTATGAGACAACGGTATGTGTGTGTCTGTGTGTGTAGTGTAGGAGTGTGTGAGAGATAATGGGGAGAGGGTAGTTATAAACCAGGTAATCCTAGGGCATTAACATTCAGGTATACAACATGAGAAAAGGCTTGAGAATTAGTGACTTCCTAATGAGAATTCAATACTACAAGAATTAGTACAGTGCATGTAAAGAATTGGGATCTTAATCCTTAGTTCATTAATATAATTTTAGCCTTTAATAATAATAATTGCTCTTTGTAGTGGATATGTCAGATGCAACTACATATCATGGTAATAGCAGCAATTATCATTTTCTTCCAGGTTGAATGTTTTTGTATTATTTAGAACTACTACAGAAGAATAGTTCTAAAGAGAACAAGCAAGGATGAAATGCTAACTTACTTTGACCTTGCTCTCAGATGTCAAATAAAAATTATTTTTCTGTATCATTTAAAGTGATATTTAATTTCAGTGTTTTTATTCATTCTGCTTCTTCCATGCCTGCAATCCTTAAGAACAATGAGGTGAGTTTTTTTATTATTATCTTAAAGCCTTCAAATGATATTGGGAGTTTTTGATGTTATGAATTGATAAACTCAGAGCTAATCAGAAAATGATGAAGTCAACTTTCAACTCTTCTGACACACAAGGTGAACACAACCCTATTTAAAGCCCCTCTCCAAAATTCTATTTAATTTACTTACTGTAATCCAAAAATTGCAGTTATGGCACCACAAGATTACTATCTATATCTATACCCTTCTAGCATCTTTGTTGCAATTTTAAAAATTGCCACAAGGGAGGAGTGATAACATTTTTGATAAATGTTTTTTGAGCTTATCAAGACCTTGCTAAGACAATCATCTAGCAACTCTGATTCAATTAAAATGATAATAAAAGCATTTTACAAAACTGATAGATTCTATGTGCAGTTAACTATTTAGGCTAGTAAATATTTTCTCCTTCACAGGATACAAGGGAATACGAGGTTTCGATCTGAAGGCACTGCTGTGTGTGTGTGTGTGTGTGTGTGTGTGTGTGTTTCAAGACGGATAGATAAGAGGCGTCTTGGCCTTCTGAGCGATGGTCACACTCATCCCTTTTTTGACTCCTTGGATTGCTGCTGTCTCCCACCCTGTGCTCCGCCTAATGAACATGAGCGTCCCCCGTTAACTTACTGAGGACCACACAAACCACCTCTGGAAGGGCTGGGCCACTGGATTCTTTTTCTAGCTGTTCAACAGAAGTGGTCTGGCAGCAGTTTGTTTTTATCCAACGCTGGCATCCTGAAGACTTTATTAGCATCAGATCAATGGGAAAATATGCCAGGCTTGTACCAATAAGTGCATATAAGCACAGATGTATTTTGTCCTGTTTAAATGATATGTCTTCTGCTGGTTTGTAATCATTAGCATCATTACACGACTTCATAAGTATTTTGAAACCTTCTGTTTTTGGCAAAAGTATGCGCACCATTGGACAGAGTACACACATACACACACTCGCATGCACATGCACATGCCCATGCCCATGCCCAATGCAGTGTCCCATGTTAGCGCAACCTTGCTCCAACCTTGGGCCAAAATTACACACTACCACCTTACAGAACACTGTTTGAGTATGTATCCGTTTTTGGAATATACTTTAGGAAAAGTATAAGGAATTTAGTTATAAAGCCACTCAAAATGGAATTGCCACCAGAAAACCACAAATTTCCCGATGTCTCCTAAGGAATCAGAATGTGCCTTAAATAGAAGGCTTTTTAAACCTATTCAGCTTATTCACAAAACGTATTGATTTCATGTGTAACACATTGAGTGTTTAATGCAAGCCAAAATAGTTTCTGCCCCAAGTGTTTTTGTTAGCTTCATTTATCTGTTATATTATAAATAGTTTGTTTCTATGACAGACAAAAAAATTTTTTTTCTTCATATTTCCATGCCTCACATTACCTGTTCGGGGACTGTCTAAATGAAGGACATTATTGTTGTTTAACATTTATGAAAATATGTATTCATGCAAGCTGGTGTGATGAAAATTATAATAATTTACCTATTTTTGATTCATTGTACATATTGTACTGATTAAGCTACTCCACAAACATCTTAAATAAAGGTTATTGTTAAGATAAAACACAACATAATTTGTCTTATTACAAGTCTTCATATATTGTGCTTATTGTGATAATGAATGTATGAGAGCTGTTGACCTTTACCCTCGGGAGTACACAACAAAGCAATGCCATGAAATTATATTGCTTTATTGTATTGTAATTATTATCTTATGACCTTTAGCAATTAGTTCTAGCCTTTTGTCCTTGAGTAAAAAGGGACTCTAGCTATCTAGTATCTAGCTATTCAGGGGTGCTACTAGTGTAATTATTTACCTAATCTTGTTTGCATGTGAGAAGATGCAAATACTGAGATATGAAAGGTTGAACCAAGGCCTCTGATGCATAGAGTTCTCATGTGCTACCCACTGAACCTCAACAAGTGGATGATAAATAGCTATTAGGGGCAGGATAGTCTAGTGGTCTAGGTGTTGGACTCCCACCCAGAGTTGGCTAACCCCTATCTGCTCCATGTAATAGCACCATGTAATTGTAAGTCGCTTTGGATAAAAGCGTCTGCTAAATTACCTCATTGTCATAGTATACAACTCAAAATAACTCATTGTATAAAAATTCAAACATTATTGGGATGATGGGAACTAAACTGTGTGGGAATTTAAATACCGGTATTTTATTTTAAATTTAATTTGTACATATTTGAACACGAAACAACATCCAGTCTAATATGCAATATTGCTTATTAATTGTGAGCTTGGAACTGTTGGCCCCTCAGGGTGCATTGATCTTTTATTTATTTACAGTAATAACAAGAGAATATATTATTCACCATGCGAAAATAAAGGACAATCAATTAGACAAAACTACTAGCAATTATGAATGATTGCTATCCTCTGCTGGCAAGGGCTGAAAATGCAACCGAACATAAGACAGGTAGCCTATTTTGCTAGCCTATTTAGTCTGTCTTTTGTGTACAACCTTTCTGGCTAGCCCTATATCACGAGAAAGTCAAAATTATGATCTTTTAATGATCTTAAGGGTAATATGGGAAGAGGAACTGTAAACTGAGGTTTGGGTTTGGTGATGTTTTAGAAAAATTTAAATAATGACACAATATAGCACGATTTACAATATAATCAATTTATATTTTCCATGAGCCTACAGTATCTGTATTTAGTTGTTTTACAGAAGCGTTCGTGTCCACGTTTAATGCGCATGCGCATCCGACTCTTCGCGGTTGCGCCAACTCGGAAAGGATGTTGCTGGTGGTCAGTGTTGATGCACAGGATTTTTCATAACAATAACAGCAACCAATTCACAGCTCTATATACCTAATTTGTGGATTACATCTTGCATCGCTGTCGGTTACCGTGTTGTAGACCACTTGACGCCGTATTTGTTATATTATTTCGCTGCTTCGTCCTGTGTTGACAATGGGAGCGGACGGGTTTGCAGATTTACAAGCCTCCTTTTTGCAGGAGCAGAAACAAGAATCATGGCTGGCCAGCTAGGCCGCAGTTGATTGTGGTTCCTATCAGCAGTCGTTTCACATAAAATAGTATATGTAGTATCGGCAGTAGTACACGAGGAGTTGTGCTACCAATATATATTTTAGATCAAAGCATTGCCATTTCGTTATTAGATGTTAGCAAGCTGAGAAAGCGGGCTTGTTAGCTTTGCAACCTTGACTGGTTGACGTCTTGCATTCGTCGTTAGCCTGCTAACGTTAGCGGCCGCTGCGTGGCTCCTCTTCTGGGGGCTAAACACCAATAAAAGGAAAGTTATCCGCTTATATTGTCGCGTGTTCGGTAGTGATTTGCACCACCGTATCGTTCCGCTACGTGAACTTCTGGATGAATGTGGGACAAAATGGAGACCCCAACGATTGTGTACGACTTGGATACCTCTGGGGGCTTAATGGAGGTGAGGCGGTTCAGCCCGGAGGCCTAGTTCCTCACCGCTAATGTTTAGATTATTTGATACCATATTAAGTAATGTTATCGTCAGGCCATGCCATTCAAATGACACGTTGCGTGTGGCTGGTGAGTTAGAGCTTCTACATCACTGAACATAAAAAGACCAGGGGTGTATGGTTTGCTGTAGGATTTTCAGCCCCATAGTTACTCGAGCTGACATGACAGTTGCGAGTTCCGATAATGAATACTTCAACTTTTACAGCAAATCCAAACCTTGCTGGCGCCTCCGAAATCGGAGGAGGTGGAGAAGAGGAGTCGGAAGCTAGTGAGGGACGTAAGGAGAAGCGGCAGAGCCACCAACCACGACACCTGTGATAGCTGCCGCGAGGGAGGAGATCTCCTCTGCTGTGACCATTGTCCTGCGGCCTTTCACCTCCAGTGCTGGTATGTCTGCGAGTAAAGCCTGAGCTCAATCGTGAGCTCTCTCATGATATTGACGTTAAGGCGGGCGTCTAAATGCATAGTGGTGGTGACTAGCGGAAATAGTGTGTCAATTGCATTCAGCCAGTGTCTCAGTCATTAATGAAGCAGCACGAATGTAACTAAATTCCGTGCGCCCTCATTTTGTTGAATGTACAGTCGGCCCTGGTCAAATTGTGTGAGACAGTTTAAATTAAAAATGAGAATGTGTTAGGAATATGTGTTTGAAGATGTCCGGGTTATTCTAGTCTCTGAGATTGGTTAAAATTTGCCGCGGAACGCTCGCGGCCCGTCCTCCTGTCCTCTCGCGGGGTGTAGGCTGTGGAGAGCGTCTATCGCTCGCGCTGCGAGAGCTGCTAAAAATGGAGTCGAGGCTGCCTCTGTTTACAATATGGCGACCTCCCTGAATTTTTTTTGTTCTATTCCAGCGCCATCTTACCAACCTTCTTAAAATAAACTACAGTCTGATTGTAAATACGTGTTGATGAATGATATCAGAGACGTTTTGTCAGAAGGAGTGGTGAAATGTGTTTGTTCTAGGTCTGTAATAAAAACCTCACTTTTCTAGCTTTTAAATGGCGCCGTTTTGCAGCGGTCTGTGTAAACAGTGCATCTGTGGCTCTGATTATTTTGGTCTTGGTATTTGCAACAGCTGAGTTCATACTAACATTTCAATGGGTTGTTGTACATTAAAAGGGCAAGCCTGTTTGTTTTAATTCCTGATTAGTATCATAATCGCTAGAAGCTATTAAACCCCCTACCAGCAAATTCGGGAGCTTCATCCAGGGTTAACAGAGGACTTAAAGCGGTTTTTGCTTATTTTTTCCTTGGAAAACTGGACGTTGATGGTCGTTAAATGTAGGCTTTAACGTTACTCAGTGCATATCTTTACCATAAGGAGTTTTAGTATATGTGGACTTGATATAATTATTAATATAGTTTATTTTAGGGATATGTTTTCAATTAGGATGATTATGTTTTGTATACTGTACAACTTCAAATAAAAGCCTAGTCCCAAATAGACACCTGTACCTTTTACTAGCCAAGGCTACACCTTGTGAAAAATAAACGCCTGTCTCAATTAGACGCCTGGTCTGGTTTTTATAGAAGTTCTTTGGATGTATAAAGCTAGTTGTAAGATGCTTAGATTGCGCATACAAATATTTAACTTTTGTCAATATGGACATGCTACAACTCGTTAGATTCTCCACAATTCAATTGTTCAGTTCATTTTACGGAAACCATGAGCATTAAAGTATAGTTCATTTTGATTTACCAGCATGGTAAACGGGAGAGACGAAAAATGTGGTTACCCCCTCTTTGAAGCGGTCATAAAGTCTGAATGTATGTAAATTCCTCCTTTATATTTTGATTCCTTTTAGTCCGTAAGGGTCCATCTATTAAAATAATCAAACCTTTTTTTTTTAAATAAAAATTAATCCAAGTTCTTAATATTGTTCAAATTTTAAGTAATAAGTCATATTCATACTGGTTTAAATGATCAATTTGATAGAATTTTCCATCTTTGCTGAGCAAGAGTTTTGGGCGAAATTAATTAGCCTGTCCCATATATAGGCAGGGTCAGTTCAGTTTGGCTTTTATTTGAAGTTTTACGGTTTGATGTTTATGGGATACTTTTACCATGCTTGTGGCTAGGCTGGTAAAAAATGTACAAACAGTGTTTACCTGAGTAAACGGGTAAACATTGTGTCTGTCAGTAGATAGCCACTCCCAAAGACAATCTTTTCAAGTACCGTGTGTAATGTGTGGTATACCAACTGTTGGATTACCTTTCATTTTGTGTGGTGTAGCCTAAATCAAAGCAGATTTTATAATGCTGTAAAACAGTATTTTTCCACCAGATGGAGACAAAGTTAATGTTAATTAAACTAACAATGTTAGTTTCCAAAACTGCATCATATTATGGATGGTCTTCCATATTACAATGTATCAATTGTGCTATTAATTATAGACATTTCTCATGTGGTCAACAGTGTTTTTATTGGACAGAACTGTACATTTTAGTAATTGTCTGGTTGGGTGGATGTGAGAGGATCTTATAGTCCTTAAATGTCTGTTCCTCTTTACAGCAACCCTCCGTTAAGTGAAGAAATGCTTCCACCTGGGGAATGGATGTGTCACCGGTGTAATGTTCGAAAAAAGGTGAGTTTCATTGGTGCACATGTAATGAAGCTGTTCTCCCTTCAGCAGCATAAGACTGTGTCCCACTAGAAATATTTAATACAAGCATGCTACGTTTTCAGTATAGACCACTTTTTCTCTCTACCATTGCGATATAAAAATGAATGTAAATAATGTTCCCCTTCTCTAGAAGCGAGAGCAGAAGTCAGAACAGACCAATGGCTTGCCAGAAAAGTCTTTGTCAAAACGCTCAGCATCTCCGGCCGTGGAGCTGGAGCTCAGTGCAGGCCCCCTACGATTGGACGGCCTGCCTCCGGGGGCAGGGGCAGCAGGACCCGGACTACGAGTGGCCCAGGTCCGCCTCCTCGACCGCAGGACGAGCAGCAGACCCAGCAGTCGGCCCGGCACACCCACGTCAAACACTTCATCCACCCCGACCCCTTCAGAGGACCCGAATGACGGGGAGGACGAGACAGCGGAGGCCGAGGAGGAAGCTCAGGGTTCAGAGCTGGAGGGCTCAAGCCTCTCCGCCCCCACTCCGCGCCTCATTAAGAGACCCTTTCAACTGCTGATAGCTGCCGCTATGGAGAGAAACCCCACTCAGTTCCAGCTGCCCAATGAGCTCACATGTACTACTGCACTGCCAGGTCAGTGGTGGTAACTGCCTCAGCACAGCCTGGGAAATTGGAAATAATTTCTAAAGGATTATTATTTATATATATATATATATGGTCTGTAGCATTTGTAAATGGAATATTCACCCAAAAATATTTCAATCCTCTCTGGTTTTCCAGGCAGTAGTAAGCGGAGGAAAAAGGAAGAAATGCTAGGAAAGCCTTTCAGGAGGCCTCAGCACGAGTTAGACCCCAATGGCCTGGTACCACTACCAGTCAAAGTGTGCTTCACCTGCAGCAGGTCAGTTTATACACTGAAATTTGAACTTCAATTAGAGCTATATGTAATGTTAATTGGCACAAGAATGTCTGTTGGATTGATATGAGCTGATTGCCTGTTTTTTGTTTTGTATATTCAGGAGCTGTAGGATAGCCCCGCTGATCCAGTGTGACTATTGTCCCCTTCTTTTTCACATGGACTGCTTGGACCCTCCGCTCACTGCCTTACCTGCTGGCAAATGGATGTGCCCCAATCATGTTGAGCACTTGGTGGTGAGAGACCTCCGCCTGTCTTTCTGCTGAGTTATAACTTAACTTAACTTCTTGGAGTGGTGTTTAATGAAGGGATAGTTATGGATTATAATACATCCATTACTAGATAGCAGTAGGTTCTTTTGTACCAACCGCCTAGGTAGATTGGGCGATACCTCGCCCCTACATGCAGTGGTGGCATGGGGCGCAGGAATTGCTTGCATATATTTAATAAGGGGGGGAGGGGGGTCCGGGCGTGCTCCTCCAGATAAAGGTTGAAAAAAGTTGAAATGTGATTTATAATAAAAATAATTATTTTTATACAGTACATCCCAGTAGTAGTAAATACAAACATAATACATTATAGAATAGATCTTTTTATAAATCACTATTCAAATGAACATTTTTGAGAGAGAGAAAATAGAGGGAGGGAAGTAAGGAAGGAAATGAGTCACCCTAATTCCGTTGTAAAGCAATGATGCACACCCTGTCACCTCCTGTCAAATTGTCAAGCTGTTTGATAAATGACTCTCAACAGCTTCAAGTGGCATTTAGGCCAAATGTGAAGCAATGTCAGGTTGGAGTTCTAATCAGCCTGATGGTGTGTATATCCTAGCTCTGCCCACAATCATGCACACTACTGAAGAGATGCTGTGTGATTGTGGGACTACAAACTATTTTACTGTGGGCATTTGAGCATGGTTTGTGTGTGTGTCCCGGTGAATGCATCTGAGTTGGCAGCTTCTGAACGCATTGGCAACTATACGATGGTTTGGTGTACAATAAAAGCTGACATGGTGTCCTGTTGTCCAGCTTAACCAGAGGAGCTTGAGCCTGTCCAGCCGCTGTCAGCTCTTTGACCAGTTCCAGGATAGAATGTCTCAGCATGCTGTCAAGGTGGACTTTCTGCGACGGGTCCATCGGCAGAGCACGCCCAACCGACGTACCAGTCACCAGCACAACAAGAAGACTATTAAGGTAGACTTGTTACCACAAAGTGAAATAGTTAAAGTTACATAGGATAATTAATTTTATTCTCGGATGTTCTCCAAGCTGAACAAAAACTTACCAGCTAATCTCACAATCATATCTCTGCTTGTTTGGTAACAAAACCTTTCAACTGTTTATTTCTGACGTTATATAGACAATGGTCTTTCAGCTGTCAATAAAACAAAGGCTCTGTGCTAGAGCAAAGTGATGGAAACACCCCCTTAAAAGCTTTACTCCTAGATGGCATTTTCACATAGATTGCCAAAATACTGTTTACTTTCTTTTGAAAATAGTCACTATAACTTTCTGTATTGTACACTGAAAGTATGATTTCAGTGTGTCTTTAAAAGTGATTTATGTTCATATTGTTGATAAACTTTCTTTTGACTCAGGTGCCAGATGCCATCAAGTCTCAGTACCAGAATCCTCCCCCAATGTTGGCTCCTGCTGAATTCCGTCAATCAGAACTAGTCTGTAGTGGGGTTTCAGACCCCCAGCTTTCCAAGCTCTTCACCACAGAAGAAGAACAGCAGGAGGTATGCACACAGGAGCCCATCTACTCTATTAGACCGGTTCTTGTACACTTTATCAAATCTACTTTAATCACACTGTAATATAGTGTTTCTGCCCCGTGGTTGCCTTTGTGGGTGGGAAGGGGTTTATTATATTGATTACAACAACAAAAAAAGCCATTAAAAGATTCCAATCCTTATTGTGCACACATATGCACTATGAACAGCTTCTCATTGGAGGTATGGTTAGAAGTAATTGCCCGTTTTCCTTCAACATGTGTCATGAACATTCTAAACAAGAACTGTTATCTTAAACAGGCTCCATTTTTCTTCAACAGTGGCTCCACGATGTCATTGCTCTTCAGTGCAGCATCATGCGTCATCTCACTATTAAGAAAAAGGCATCCACTCCATCTTCAACAATAGCAGAGTGGGACACTGACCAGAAAGCTGATATCAAATCCTGTTTACCGTCAGAGGACATCAAACCTCCAGCTTCTTCAGAAAGGACTCTTTCACCCAGCCCATGTTCTAAATCCTGTAAAATATCTGATGACCCAGACGGAAAAGGTCTTACTACAGAGCTGGATAGCTGTGACTGCATCATGACGCCCTGTATGAAATGTAGGAAACCCAACGGTCCTCTAGTGGAGGCACGGCCACCTCCTAAATCCAACGGACCGCTAGACTGTAATAACGCATCGGACTCTCGCAAACAAACAGAGATTGACTTCAGGCTGAAGCGTAGTACAACCCCTGAAGACTTGCCCTCCGCCACTCCCGTTAGGCTAGCTAACCACATAGGTGATGATGTTAAAGTGGAGACGAAAAGCACTCCGGAGGGCTGTGTCCGAAAAGATTGCCCTGCATCTTCAACAGTGTGCTCCACTGTGGCACCCCCAAACCACAGGGCCCCGTCAGACCTCGACACAGTGTGTATAAGCACTGACACAAAACTCTCCTCTGTTACCAGCAATGCCCCCTCTTCTGTCACACAGGACCCCGCTACAGCCAAGCTGCTGTCATCGTTAGCTCCACCAGGTATGCTTTGTAATTCCACCCTCCCAAAAAAAACGCTTTCTGTGATGCTTTCATGTTTATTAAACTTAGTATTTTGTTTCTAAAATTGGCAAAGAAAGAAAAACAAAAGATGAACAATAACAATATATTTTAAACTGACATGTTTAAATACATAACAAAAAATACTATAATACACACTTTGTCTAAACCTTTTTTTTGTAGATTTTCTTTTAATAGGTTTTTATGCTCAAATAAATATCTTATCTGAACATTTGCTTTGGAACAGGGCCCATAACTGAAAAGTTTAAAAATAATAACACCACGCTCACATTTGCTCTAAGTTTTAGTACAAAAATATTATTTTGTATTGTGCTCTAACAAGTCTGAGCATGTATGGGCTGATAAACTGCCTTGTTTGTAGTGCAACTGACAGACCAAATGAAAAAGTGTTTCAGTAAGTCAATATGTTCTCTGCCATTGTTGTCACTGAACTATTGGCATTCCGGTGATGCATGATGGGTGTAATATTCTAGTTATAATGTTGGGTGGGATGCCTCACTGCTTCAAAACCTTGCCCATCGTTCCAATGATGGGAACATTTCGTATTCAATTGCCTATGGTTCCATCTTGATATGATGTTCACCTGGTTCAATATCACATTTGAGGCAAAAAACTTTTGTTTCAATGAAAAGAACAATGTGATGCGTTATAGTATGAAATGTGTTATATTGAGATGACTTGATTTTGACAATAATGGAGCAACGAAATGGTACATTATTTCTGAATTGGCATTATCTCATAAAAATGATTTCAGAATCAGAATAAGCTTTATTGCCAAGTAGGTCTTTTACACAAACAAGGAAATTGTTTTGGTGTTGTTGGTGCATGTCAAACATTCTTTAAATATAAGAAAGATAAGAAAATCAAGTATTAACAATATAAATATATATACACAACATGTTTTAATAGTAAAAGAATAAAAGCTCTTGTAAGTTCAGCAGTATGTCAAAGCCTGTTTAAAAAAAAAAAAACTGTCCGAATCAATTTCACTGCCAACAAGCCACAAATTTGCTCACTTGCATACCAACATCTTGTCTGCACATTCTTTTTCACCACAGATTCAAAGGCAAGTGCTGGGATCAAAGACCCCCGGCTCTCCACTGCTTTCTCTTCCATAGCTGACCTGTCCAACTGCATAAAGGCTACAATGGAGGAGGATGGGGGTAAGTAAGCATTAACCTAAACCTAAGGGAAGTGGCAAGCCTCCTCTTCAACATCTTACAATGTGACCATTGCTATGGCACACGTCTAAAAATACCATGATGTGAGATGCAACATTTTTAAATTTTTCTTATTGGAAACATAGCCTGCATGGAGAAGAAAACAACAATATTTTTTCTCCTACTGACAAGTAATGTATCTCCATCATTAGATATAGGTCATATCTTTGAAGCAATAGACATTGTTATCCAAACTATTAAAACAGAGTCGTACTGTCATTTTGGTCATCATGATTCATCATGACCTGAAACTTGGATGTTGTATTTTTTCTTTTTTTTAAACAACTTAGTGAAGTGACACGATTTAGCTTTCAGGTAGACTGGGGTGTAAAGGAGGAAATAAAGGTAAAGCTAGGTCTTGTCTCTTGTAGTAGGAAGAACTACAGTACAATTGCCGTGTTCATGGTAATGATGAATTATGTTGACCAAAGCATCACTACAGCTCTTGGACATTTGAGATCGGTGGCTTCATATATATGAGCTATATATTGTTAGCTAGAGGAACAGTACTTGTCAGGAGAAAACAATTGTTGTTATTTCTTTTCATAGACCTTAATATCTATCTAGCAACATCTTGTGCAATATGACAGGCAGTAAACAAAATATGGCACAGTTGGCCGTGGCATTCTTATTGGAATATCGTACAATGCAACAAGCAATAATCTTCTAAGATAGCTGATATGGAAGTGTAAAGCAGCCTTCAAACCACTGTACCTTTTCATGCTAAATGGAACTGTGAAGCCTGTGGTGAATACGACTGAGCTCTTATGTTTGTTTGTAGAAATTGAGCTAGACAAGTTGGATGATGAGATGATCAAGCTTCTGGCTTGGCAGAGGATCCAGCAGCTCTTCCCTCCCAAAGTAGCCACCGCAACACCTCCCCTGGCCTTGTCTGCTTCTAAAACCCCATCGTCACATTCTGACAGTAAGGGAAATGGATAATTTTCTGGCATTTGTGCTTAAAATATTGCCTGCATCACGCTAAACTATTTTTAAAAAATTTCTTGCAGGTCAGAAGAAAGTGCAGGCCAGAGCAATTTTTTACCCTCTGATGGGCAAGGGAGAAGCCGTTGGAATGTGTTATAGGACATTGTACATAGGATCTGGTAAGAAACGCTACATTGCAACAACCAATTTAATTAACATCCAAGCATTCTGATTAGGTGAAGGGTGTTAATTACAGTTGTGGGTGTGTTCTGTATGATTTTCTACCACTGTATATTTGATCACTGTAATATATAGAAATGTGTTGTGCTGACTGTAGGGATAAAATGGTTTCCGGCTTCACGATAAACCACGGTATAATTCCCAGTGGTATCATAAAACCGTGTTTGATTACAGTGCTTTGAAAAACTCATGTTAAATACTGTCCAGCATCCACCAAAGTAAGAGACAGTCTCACAGACGCAGGCCGCACAGCATGCAACGTGGGTTTGTTTTGCAGCAATGAGAGCGTGCTGGAGATTTTTCAGGCTTCTAAGCAAATGAAATGTGAAAGCAGGTTACACACCACACACGGAGCTGAAGCTGGATTTTACCCCCGCCCCTTGCCCGACCATTTGATCGATCCGATTGTCAATGTTGTATTCCTATAATCTACCTCGCCTGATTTGTTGATATGTTAATATATTCGTAATGCTACATAAATGTCCTAAAACATGCATAATATTATGTTAATACTTCACGATCCGTGCAGTGCAAGGTAGACTATATCGTAAGCAAATTACATAGAGTGCGGGGCGGGCAGGGCACTGCCTGCCGAGAATTGCATGCACCTCGCGGGAGCCCTTATTAAACTCAGGAATAGCATTTCCTTGATACAATTGGTCTTAAATGTATGTCAATATTTTTGAGGGCAAACTCTGTTTTTAAATGTTATTTCATCTTGGGTCATTGACCTGATAGTCACACTGTCGAGCCAAAATGGCACAAAAATATATGCTGATTAAACCATTTGGTTCAAAGAGAAATAAAGTTGCAGTGTGGATATATTATTAGACTACGTGTGCTATGTTACCAGTGTTAATTTCAAGTCAAAACAACCTAAAATATGAGCTGGTAACGATGTTTGACCCAAAAGTGTCTGAAAAGAACCTTGTAAGGTGCATGGAATTCTCGGCGGGCAGGCAGAACTCAGCATAACAGTTCACATTTGATATGGTTTTCATGTCTAAATAAGGTATTGGCTATGGTAATATTTAAATTGTATATGCAAACAGAAAGTGCATAGTTTTATTTGTGGCTTTCAATATAAAACTTTTTGTGTATATCGGTACTTTTTGAAAAATGTCAGCACATTTGAACAATACCACGATAATACTGATAACGTGATAATTTTGGTCACAATAATCGTGATATGAAATGTTCATACTGTTTCATCTCTTGCTGGCTGTTATAGCTAGGGTGTGACATTTATGCAGTAAAAAGAAGGGTTTATAGCTTCTAACCCCAACTCAATATAACTACTTCTTTTTGGGGCCATGGGTCAAAAGAATCACGGATTTGTTGTCTCACAACTGCTTGTTTTCGCAGGTGCTGACATGGACGTGTGCCTTACGAACTATGGTCATTGCAATTACATATCGGGAAAACATGCCTGTATTTTCTATGATGAGGTGGGTAGGTTTAAAACTCTAGAACTACCTAAAACACTTGCAATACTTAATACTTGCCACATATACAGTGGGGTTAAAAAGTCTGAGTCCACTACCAAGATCTGGTCATTTTCATACAAATAAAAATTTTAACAATTTTGTTTTCACATTCATTCCTTTGTATTTCCTCAAAAAGTCTTTAATAGGGCTGCAACTAATTATTATTTTGAATTCAATCTGTAGATTTTTTTTTCTTCGATTAATCTGTGATTACTTTATACGATATAATGGCAGTAAAATAATATTTTAAATCTGAAATTAACTTTTTGATAATATTAAATTGTCTTGACTCACTTGAGACAAGATCAAATGAGCAACGATTTTGTGTTAGATTTTAATGAATGATTTTGTTGTGGACCTGCTAGAATACCAAGCATTATGAGCTGCTAAACTACAGCGAGCATGGCACCACAGTCGACAACGTGCTCTACTCCTGTGACTTCTCTGAGAAAGCCTCACCGTCTCTGCCCAGCGGCCTGGTGTCCAAAGTGCAAGGCATTATCCGTGAGTATTCCTGCATAATGGTTTATCAATACACAGATAAACTGTATTACCTTGCCAGTGGTCAGGGATCCCCAATAGGTCAAGTAGGTTTGAGACCCGCTACGTTACTCAGCTGTTGAGTCTTGTCCTCTCCGTCCACAGGCCGCAGTAAAAAAAGGGAGCACATCGAGCAGCCTGGCTCCGTCACAAGCTTGATGCCAGCAGGGGGCGTGATGAGCTGCCAGCCCCAGGGAGGACCAGGGCTCGCATGCAACTGCAAGGCCAGCAGCTCCAGCCTGATCGGCGGCAGCGGGGCCGGCTGGGAGGGCACAGCGCTGCTCCACCACGGCAGCTACATCAAACTGGGCTGCCTGCAGTTTGTCTTTAGCATCACAGAGTTTGCCCTGAAGCAGCCCAAGGAGGAGGCAGCTATCAGCTGCATCAGCACGGCCACCAGCAGTGTTACCCCTAATGTCACGACCACAGCGAGCACTGCCAGCGTTGGCACCCCACCCACTGAGGACACCACAGACACAGACCCCATCACCCCTCACCAAGTGCTCACGCCGTGCCCCACCTCTGTTCCATAGCCCCTAGAGGGTACCTCTGCGGTTGTTTTGCACCTGCTTTTGACTCAACATGAAGGGAAAGCTGCACAGCTGATTGGGTGACAGGGAACTTTATTTTTTATTTTTTTCTTAAGCTTTGTGCTTTTGCATGAACCTGAAGTATTCTTGACAATCTCTTGTTTTTTTAATGTCTGACTGTAACCTTTTGTTCACGTGCGACCTTTGGGACATTGAGCGAATATTATTTACCTATGCTCAGTTTTCTTTTTGCCAGTAATAGTAGTTATGTTTGTAATATTACCATTTGTCAGTCAGTCCATTTAGCATTTATTTTGTAGTATTGAAGTCATACAATATAATTTTTCTTTGCTGCTTTGCACCACAGGTAGCTATATATGTATGAAAACATACATGCTTATACACTATATGTATATATATTATGTAAATATATACAATTTGGTGCCTCTCATTTGGAGAAGCATTGGATTTCATGTAGATATACCATTTTTTTTTTGGTTTTTAACTGTACAGTTCCTCTTGGAATTTGTAATACCAGGTAGAGTAACGGAAGTTTTGTGATAAAAGTATTCTTAGTCTGTACTTTCCGCTGTGGTCCATCTGTAAATAGCGTGTTGTTTTAGCACTCATTTTAACATCTTGTGCTGCTCTGTATATAAGCACTCTTTGTCTGTACCTGCTTGTCTGTTGAAACGTGTAAATACACAGAAAGATTTTCTAAGAACAAAGTTAATAACGTATTTGTGTCAGTGTTTTTGTTTTTCAGTAATACTTGTAAAACGAACTTCATTCCACAATCCTTAATTTAAATATTTCATAGCCTTTTCCACCACCATAGTAGTTGCTGGTGTGTGTGTTTGTGTGTGTGTGTGTGTGTGTGTGTGTGTGTGTGTGTGTGTTGTCAATAGTCCATTACAGTGTTTCTGAATGTGGTAGTCTGGGAGAAAAGAGAAGAGCTTGGATAGATCGATCGATCGAGAGATGGATAGATAGATCCAAAAAATGAAGGGAACAGGTAATCATCACAGTATAACACCAAGTCAATTAAACTTCAGGGATATCAATCTGTCCAGTTAGGAAGCATAAGGGATTGTGAATCAACGTCACCTGTTTTGGTGCAAATGATAGTGACAACAGGTGCACTGGAGAGGCAACAGCAAGACAACCCCCAAAAAATGAATGGTTTTGCAGGTGGTGGCCACAGACAATTGTTCGCTCCTTATCCCTCCTGACTGATTCTTCTCTAGTTTTACATTGTGCTAGTGTCTTTGTCACTATTGGTAGCATGAGGCGGTACCTGCAGCCCCCAGCCCAGTTCTGAGAAAAAGTTCTAAAAGTCTAATTTCGTATTTACAGCTTTGTTCACACGAGTGCTCACATGGGAAAAGTTATTTGGCTCCTGCTTCCAGAAGAAGGCAACACTGAACATTTCCAGAACATTTCTGGGCTAAGCAGCTTGCGTGGGGGGGGGGGCTTGGACAAACAGACAGACAAGGTTGTCTTTTATATCAGACGGTAATAAAGTGCTGATGGCGTGGAGAGATGGTATAGCATGCAGCCGTGTGGCGCTGTGACAGAGGGCAGAGGAAATGCTGACGCTAGCTGAGGTTGTCCAGGGGAGAGGAGATAGAGAGTTAGTCTTAGTTAGGCGGGCAGACCTCGGCACATTAATTGGCAGCCTTAAGCTTCACCCCCACAGGTGAACATCTAAGCTCAACTGGCTGGGTTTCACAGTCCTACACTGCCAACATAGAACAAAGAGTCTTGTCTTTTATTCTCTCACATATTACATCCCCTCTGTTCTTCTGCCGTTTTCATATCTCTCCTTTGTTTCCTTCGAGGCTCTGTTTAAGGCTCTATAACAGCGATGCAATAAAAAAGGATGTGTGCTCTAATACAGAACAGTACAGCACAACACCGTGACACACACAAAGTACATAAAAGGATCTATGATATACTGTACTATGAGCCCACTGACCAGATCGGCTAACTATAATGCGAGAGGGCTTATTTCTACAATGTTTTCCTTGTCTCGCTGCTGTGTTGTCGCCGCTGTGGTCACTCTTTGTGAACAGGGTGATGCGGTCTGAAGCTTGTATGCGCTGCTCAATGCGTTCAGCAGTCACTGCGGTGACTGGGGCTCATTTGGCACAAAGGGTCATAAACTCCCCGGGCCTTAACGAGGTGCGAGTTGAAAAGGGCTCCTCAGAAAAGAGAGTGTGAAGGGAGTGAGAGACAGTGGGGAAAACAAAGGTGACATTCTGTTTTTGGTTCTTTTGGGCGGTTGATGGAAGCTGAGATACAGGAAGTTGAATACATGTTAGGATAAGTGCTAAAAATAAGGGCAAAAAAATACCCAGATAAACCCCCATTTACAATCATATGATTTGGCCCTAGAATAAAACAGGCTGTTTTTCCTATTTTGGGTGGGCTCCTGAATAATTTTGAGCTTTGCTCAAAATTATTTACAGCAAGGCACTTCAATTGCTCACACACAGAAGCAACATATCTGAGGTGAAAATGGGAGAGTTTAGACATCCAAACTTACAAGCATTGGTTTGGCAGCCTACATCATGTATAAGCGGGAGCTGATATGATGTACAAACGTGCAAAGAAGTCTTACTTTAGTACAGAGCGATTAGATGTCTTGCCAAATGACAATTGTTTACTTCAGTGGTGGAGAAGCTGACATTGGATAGCATGGCTAGTCTAGGGTTGTAACGGTTTCTGAAACTTAGACCGCGATACAAATGTCAAAGGTCGTGCTTCCATCACCCAACCTGCTGCAGATGCAGCCTGTTGAACTCTCATTACATTACTAATGTAACAAAAATTTGCATCAAAACAAATTGTTGGTGATTAAATAAAACGATTTTTCCCTAGTTTTTTCTTATTTAGCGAGTATTTACCTTTTGGGGGTGTAAATATTGAGCGTAGGGACTGTCACGACACAGTTTTGGATTATGGAATTGGACCATTTTACTGCCCTCTTTTGCATATGCATGATTTGCATTTGAAGTACAACGTGTTTGAGGTTCACGGTATGTCCATGTACTGAACTCACCTAATTCAACTATGTCAAGGTAAATGCAGTTTCCAGTTTCCCCTTTAAGCAAGCACTCAATCTCCATTTGTGCCTGGGGGGCAGTTTTAGCCTGCCGAGTCTGTGCCCTCCCAGGAGGTAGGATGTGAATGGAGAATAGATAGTAATAAGTATAGAGTGATTACGTAATTGGCCATATTTAGATGTAATTTTGAATGCATTGTTATATAGTGTGTAAGCCCAATGCAGTGCTTACATAGAGAGCCAAATAATCAAACAAAAACAAGGGGAAAATTTGCGTTCATTTGTGATTTACTTGTAGAATTAAGCAATGCCCATACAGGTGGAAATAAAATGCTTTTGGATCATAGCCTCAAGGTATTTTGCCTGTATGTGATACTATGGGCCTAAACAAATATTTTTGGACCAACAAATATGTAGGGGGTAGGCTGTTTAGAAAATTCATGGCAAACCCAAAAACCCCTGTGTGCTTGAGACCTCTTGTGGCCATTTTATCCCAGAGTCAATGGTTTCAAGCTGCAGCATCTCTGAAACATTTGCATGATGTATTGTAATGAATGCTTAGCCACATATTACATATTCAAATTGGAGTGCTTGCAGCCGTGAGCTCCGGTTTACGCTTGTGGCTCACAGTGTTGTCAGAGTGGTGGAGAGCTTCAGGAAGACACAAAATCTATAGCACACAGCAGTTATTGATCACTTGTAAATGCCACGTAGCCTTATATGATATAACAGGTAAGACAACATTATGATAAACATTTCAACAATGCATTTGTGGTTTCAGTGCTAGACCACATTTTAGAGTAATTTTTGTTTTTGTTTTCTTCTGTTCTATCTCTAAATAAATATTAATATGTATCTTACATATAAGTTGTATAATATTTCAAATTGTATTATTATTGTCAAATTTAAAAAGGAAGAAATGTTGTTGGAATTTAGTCAAATATAATCCATAACTGTATTTAACTGTATAGATATTTCTCCTCTACCAACTATATGTCAAATCAATGGCAGCCTTTGCTGGCTGCTTCTGCAACTGGTCACAAAGCACTACAAAACTGGTAGGCTGATGGGGCCAATTCAGGGTACAGGGACATTGAATTTCCTATATTAGAACTGCCATTTGAGCAGCTTACTGGTTATGTCATGCTGTGCTTTTAAAATGTCAGAAAATGGCGGAATTTTTTAGATTGAAAGCTTAGAGGTACAAGAAGAAACAGGCACAGAGACAAACAAAGACTCACAGACACAAATCACACATATATAGACACACACACACACACACACACACACACACACACACACACACACACACACACACACACACACAATTATGCAGAGTACTGGTTCCACTTGACCTGTCATTGTGCACTTTTCCATTCTGTCTAACCATTGTTCAATTGAAACATTCTCAGTAATTTCCTCAATTTTTTTTACACATCATATAATTAGGCCCAATTATCGTTAATACGTTTTGGGGAAAAGCCTTTATTACCAAGGTCAGTGTGGTCTGACAAAGCTTTAAAACTGCCCTAATTTCTCTCTTTCCACCATTCAGTTAATGTTATCATTGTACATGTAATCTCTCTCTCTCTCTCTCTCTCTCTCTCACCTAAATTAGTGGACCATTTGAGGTCCTTTGATGTCGTTTTACTCTCTGATGGTTGATAAGCTTAAATCAAGTGGCTATGCAGCTATGGCAATGTATTACCAACAAAAAAGGACAATTTGAATGTGTTCTTTGAGAAGGTCAAATTAAGTGTAAGAAAAAGCTATACAAGTGAGGGATTCGTTGTTATTTTTTTATTTTTTTTAAATCTTCAACAATGAATGTGGCGTAAATTTTACTTTCACGTTTTGCTAAATCAAGACGCATAAAAAATTTATTGACCCTGGTGAAGTTGGAGATATAAAGAGCCAATCAATGAAATAGACATTTAAAATGGTTTTGAAATATCTGTATGACTTTGAAAGACCCGAATAACAAACTAATGACAAGTATTCATGGCATTGTTGTCCCTGAGATTGATATTCTAACCATGAGTATGAACACTCAACTCTGAATTTTACAGTGAGGACCATTCCTGGTCAAATCAGCATAAAAACATGAACCTCAATTACCTTAGCCACAATATAAAGTATTTCTCCATTATCAGTTGAAATATCCATATTGATATTTATCTTTTTTATCTTTTTTGAATTTGCATATAAAAGGAATTAGTGAACGTAGTCATGACAAACCGACAAGCAGCAACAGGCGTTTATTACTAAATTTTATATGGCTTTACTGTACATATTTATTTATATACATTATTGTAATCATGTTATTGCAAAGATGTTAATATTAATAATAAACTCTAAAAAAAAAAATGAATATAGTGGAAATTATCATATAGGTTAATGATATTATTAAAGATAGGCAACAGAAGCAGTAAGTTTATCATTAAGAAACTTTCTGTCTTTCGAGTACAACCTCCAGGGTGACTTAGCAGTACTTAACACTAACACCACTGAAAGCCGCTGTGTTAATTTGTACCTGTGAAACGTCATTGCAACGTGGCTAACAGACTAATGACCTGTACCTTTTGAAGAGGAAGCTGTCTCACACTGCCACCCTGGCACAGATCACCTACATTTGAAGGCTTTTTTTCTGCTCACACTGAATCGCGGATTGCAGCTTTCAACAGCAGGCTACTAAGACTTTGAGAGTGAGTGGCACAGAGGATGATTAACACAGCTAAGGGGCTGGCGAGGGAGACTTACACATGGATACACTTGGGCTTCCCGGTACGGATCGAGGCCGGATCAGCCGGAATGTTCTTAAAGGATTTGCATTCCATAATTGTAGCCGCTACAGTGACAATACCTCCGACTCCGTGTGGTGTACATGACAGCGTTGTTAGCATGGAGGCGTGATGAGTTCCCGAGTGTGCCTCTTTGCAAGTTGAAGCATGGGTGTGGCCCTTTCACTTGTGCCAGCCTGTAGTTGCTAAAAGATCAGAGGAAGTAAGAAAATGCAGAGAACACCTACATGTCTAGCATGCCTTAAAACCTTCCATATACCAAGGGCTTCCTGCCAACAGATAAGACTGCCATTTTGACCAGTTAAACTGGGTGAACTTTTCAACGAGTCACTGATCCCTGACGATGCTGGCTTTTATCTATCCCCCCCCCCCCCCCAAGTATTATATGACCATATGACAAAAAAAAGTCTGTTTTATCCTTGGCTAAGAAACGCGGCCACGGGGCGAATAAGCATTGTACAGAGATCGCAGTAGTTGTCGGACAGGCTTTGAAGGAAAAGGCAGGCTGTTCCACAATGCAGGGCACATGCCACCTTGATGGACACAGTGTGTCCTACACCCAGCCAATCTCCATATCTGACTTTCTCTCAACAGCATTACCCATTTGATACCTACTCTTGAAGACATGACCATTAAAATCATAGCACACTAAACAATAATGGATTGCTTTATTATTACACTTGTGTAAATATAGACAGGGGGATATAAGGTTGAAAAACAACCTACACTCAAAGAGACACTTAGGTGCGGCTATTGGATCCGGAGTATTCTTTATGATTTGTAGTCACAATAAAACACCAGCACTTCTAAGTATGTTTATATATCTGAAGCGGGCGGCTCTCCCAAAATGTTCACGTTAATAGTTGCTTTCAGAGGCTGAATGCATTAGTTTATGTCCCCCCTGGTGAATGTTATCTGTGTCTCTCGCTCATTCTCTCTCCATTGGTGCAGTGCAGATTAGTGAGCTTCTACCATTTGGTACAGTCTGGGGCTCCAAACGTTCACTTAATGAATTGGCAGTCATCTTAGTGCAAGTGTGTGTGCGCGTCTGTGTGTGCGCGTGCATGTGGGCACATTCGCGAAAGAGCAAGAGAGAGAGAGAGAGAGAGAGAGAGAGAGAGAGAGAGAGAGAGAGAGAGAGAGAGAGCACGCGAGCACCAGTGAGATGCTAAATTAATAGCAGTCATCTTTACATGCTTTCCTCTGCTAGCTATGCCTGCTAATGAACAGACTTGGATGCCTGCGGTTAACATCAGACACACAAAAAACAGACGCATACACACACACACACACACACACATACACGTAAACGAATGCAGGGGTTATAATACTGCCTGTGGATTTGATCGTGACATATGGAGACCCACACACACACTCACACACACGCACACACACACACACACACACGCACCCAAAGAAACCTGTTCATGAAACTCTTTTTAAAAGGCACTTAAACCAGTTCCTGGTTTCAGGACAGCCTTTAGGACTGCATGGTGCGTTTCATGAGCACAGCTCCATTTTAACCCTGCTTATCTCTCTTGCCCGTGTCCTTCTGGAAGCTTGGAAGAGCTTGGAAGGAGCCACTGCACGCATCAACACACCCCAGAGACAGGCAGAGGTCCTGGGGGCATGGAGGCAAGCAGCAGACACCGGGGTGGGGAGCTGGGGGCGACTTCACACAACCCCATTCAGACAGTCACAAATACACACAGCCAGAGGCACACACTCACTCCAAACACACGCTCACTCCAAACACACACAATACTGTGCTCACAAACATACACACACACACACACACACAGACGCTGGGTGTAGATGGGGCAGGGGGGTTCCCTCTGGGGTGCTACAGAGGATCGAGCCGGGGACCCCCCAGATGCTGCCTGCCATTTCCTTGCTGTCATCCCAAAGGGCTAAGTGTGAGTATGTGTGTGTGTGTGTGTGTGTGTGTGTGTGTGGTGTGTTGTGTGTGTGAGCACAAGATTGTGAAG
>JAODLI010042484.1:0-17658 GCA_027575585.1 Percopsis omiscomaycus
CTGCAGTCCCCCCCCCCCCCCCCTTTTTTTACTGTATTTTTTTTCTTTCTTTCTGGAATCCAATGTGTTTAACACAACTATTTTTAGTGTGTTCGGCTATATCAAAATGTCAGTTAAAACTTGCATGCTCATGATAACAAGTGTTTTTTTTTTTTTGTTTTTTAAGATAAATGTTCATAATGGTTATGCTGGTTCTATTCAACAGATATTTTAATCTGTTGCTTAAACGGAAAATGGTTAATAAAAAAAAATAAAAAAAAGGCCCACCTTCTATGGGGCTAAAAGTGGACTAGGCCTATATCGAAAATAGGCTGGATATAGGCCTATAGCCGCTGATTTTTTTTTTAGTACAAATCCGATATTATACTGTGCTTTACTTTTTTCCTTTTACTGTAAAGACATTTATTTGTAGCTGCAGTGGAATCCCAAGTGCTTATCCACAACATTAACACGGAAGCATTTTTAGAAAATCCACATGTAAATAGCAAAAATGCATATTTAATCACCGATGTTATTTTGATCCTCTTTATTTCAAAGGAATCACAGGCTCTTATAAAAAAAATAATCAACCGGCTCCATTTCATGCTGAACATGTTTTGACGTCTCCATGTGTTTTCCGTATTTGTATCGCTCGATTGTATGGACAACTATTGTATTGTTACTGTTGCACAGTATAAAAACATCTAAATAAAACATTTTACACTTAAATGATTTTAATTAATCATATTTTTAGCTTGTTAGTTGAGATAACCTACCTGCTTTATAGCCTGCACACAACAGACCCAGACAGTGTGTTTAATAATAAAGATTGTTAAATAAGCTAATCTTGTTTAAATGTAATTTTTTTTAGAATAAAACTATTTTTATACCTAAAAGGTGGTTTAAACATAACAACATGCGTGTCTACCATAACATAATCTAGGCCGTTGTGTAGCCTATAGCATTCCCCATTTATATATAATTAAATATATTTCTTTAGAAAAAGTACTATTATACATTTTGGAATTTACCTTCAGCTTAATTGAATTAAAATAACGAAATGCTAATTTAAATTAAGATTTAATTAGGTTATATATTTGCCTGCGAGATAGAGTGGTACAGCCTATATATTTTCTAGCGTGGCAATTCAGAAAGCCTATATGCCAAAGTGTTAATTGCATATTTGCGTCACCTCACATCAAACGGGACTTGGCTAAATGGACCAGAGTGAATTTCCTTCCATGATCCGTTTGTTCCATGCTTGTGAGAGAGACAGAAAAAAAATGAATCGTTATGTAAATAATTATTCTTCAAAAGGATCAAGGTTTAGCTGTCTAAAAAACAATTTCGTTATCAGATCATAAAACCAAATATCTACCTATTGACTAATAAAAAACAATGTGTTCATCAGATAATAACTAAAATAGCCTTAAACAGAATAGTTTAGGCTTATAGGCTCTAAACTAAGCTTTTAGCTATACAGTTTAATAAAAAATAAATATCAAAATCAACTGCAAACAGTGGTTCGTTTCATTTTTGTACTATTGTTCAAATTCCAGAACGTAGCCTACATTGGCGTAATTAAAAAATGTAGGCCTATACAATTAGGCTAAATTAAGAGGTACAATCACGTAAAGTATTTATTTGTGAAATAGTCTACCATAGACCCAAACGTGTTTTTAATTTAGTAAAATGCATTTGCATCATCACCATCAGATAGTTGCACATAATAGATATAGACCTACATCAGGAAAATATAATACTGAAGGAAAACAAATCTCAATTAGGCTTTATTATTGGTTCCTGTTAATCTAAACATAGAAGGTAAATGTATCAAGGCAAGTCATGAGTTAAACATCGTTTGGAATGAATGCTGAAAATCAAAATTAAATGAACGAAAATGAGTGAAACCATCGTAGTTCGGGCCTACGTGTAGGCTATATTCTTTAATCAACCACTTAAGACCGAAGAGCCTGATGCATCAATATGCAAACTGTGGTTTGTGTTTCACTTTGAGTCATAAGGTTAGGTTTTCTGCATTCATTCTTTCAAACTATACCTGTATATGCCCCATCTAACACCCTATATACAACCTATACCTGTATATGCCCCCTCTAACACCCTATATACAACCTATACCTGTATATGCCCCCTCTAACACCCTATATACAACCTATACCTGTATATGCCCCCCCCATTGCCCTTCTTGGCAAATCACAGCCTGGTGCTGGTGCGGCTCATGCTGTGCTTACCCAATAGTGACTCATTGGCCTTACTGAATGTAAGTGTTTTAGATAAAAGAATATTATTATATTGGACTATAGCTAACCCCTAGCTAGGCCAGGGGTTGCCCGCTTGTTAAATTGTCCGGTTTTAATCTGTATAATGTGTGTGTGTGTGTGTGAGTGAGTGAGAGAGGGGGGGGGGACAGAGAGAGAGAGAGAGAGAGAGAGAGAGAGAGAGAGAGAGAGAGAGAGAGAGAGAGAGAGAGAGAGAGAGGGCCCCAGGGTCAGGCTCTTCAATGGGAGGGTGTGTGTTGGGCCAACTTGGCATTCTGCCTGGGGGCTACTTCACAACTTAAGAGCCCTTTGCCATGAGAGCAACCAGGCATTTCTTTCTCTAATCACCCGCTCTCTCTCTCTCTTTATCTCTCTCTCTGTCAGAGGCTTCAGAAATCCCGAAGGCTTGGGTTGCTTGTGCCACCTAGCAATTAGTGGGCAGTCTTTGAATAAAATTAATTTAAAGTAGAAAAGTATCACTTTATGGGGAATAACAGATTATAATACTGTACAGCCTGTCAGGTTTGTAGACATAGCACATACTGTACCATTTGACCCTCACCCTACTGGCCTTAAGCATACTTTTAGTCACATCTCAAGGACACTTCATGCCATCATTCCAAATTACTTCCTAATAACCTGATATACATGCATGTAACGGTGATGTTCATGTCAGAGGAACCCTACTTTAGAGTTTGTCCTGGGAATGCATGGGCTAAATAATATGTTATAGCTCTCTGTAGCTTGCAGTGTTGATCATTTTGTGTAAACACCATTCATTAACATTATCTACAAATGTAAAAAATCGAATCCTTTATTTTGCTATGGGCCAAGTGTGTGCTATCTTATTATAGTGACGACGTTTGAATGCAAATTGTCATATTGGGGTGAAAATGACCCAGTTGGTTTCACCATACAGTAAATATTACACCAATAATGTATAGGCTACTTCAAATTTGTGAAAACTAAATGATACCTAAATAAAAAGGGTATGTGAGCTAAAAATGGACTGCTACAATTATGGATTGCAATTGGTATTAAAGCTTACATTTTTCAGTTACATTTTCATGCAATATTTTATTTTATTATTATATCATTTTTTTATAACATTAGTTATAAAAAACATTAGCACCACTTAAAATAGGCTACTTTTGCAAGAAATATGTTAATTTACTATGATTGCTGTTTAATACAGTAGTTTTTATACACACTTGGTGCCATATAGTAAAGGCCAGAATATTTAAAGTCAGACGAAGGGGCTTGTAATTTTGTATTAACATTTATTAAATGTTTTATTCATTTATGAAGTACTACATATTGTAAAATATGTGCTGAACAGAGTAAAAACCCATGCACGGACAGATGTCATTTCCAGCTGTGCTGCTCTTTCCTTAGGCAACACCAAATGTCACAGTCCAGCCTATAGCTATTTATCCCTTACGGTCATATATCCCTCACGGTCATATGCTTTTCGCCCTCCCACCACACGGGGACGCTCCAGCGTGCCCTCTATCTGTCCAATGGGGTCTGAGGAGCCTTAGGATCACTCCCAGGTGACCAAGACCAGGGACAATCAGACAAATAGATAAGTCTATTGATAAAGAGCTTCTTTTTTTTTTACAGAGACAGACACCTTATCCCGCTAGCCTGCTTCTGGACCCCCGAAGCCCCGCCCACCTTTCAAATTTTGCAGAGCACTGAGTGTTAATGACATGGTCCTTCAGTCTGATTATCAGGGGAATCGCCCACCAACCACCACCTTTCCTGCAGTCACACACACTTGCAGTGGTAGCTATGTGTGTGTGTAGCCTGTAGATATCTAGCCTACATTTTTTCTTAAGTCTCAACCGGATATTATCGGTGGGTATAGCCTATGTAGGCTACACCTATGGCAGCTATTTCATTTTTAAAGAGGATTTCTTTTACTCATCTGAAGCACTTGGATTTAATATTTATATATTTTTTAAAAGCACATTAAAATCACACGTTTGAAAAACACTTTTCGTGGATTAATTAATTAGCTTGCAAGTGAAACAGCCTAAAAGTGACAATCACAAGAAACTATTTATTCGTCTCCACTTTAAAATGCTGCTCTATAGCCTACCATATGTTGTGAGCTCTCTATTAAAATAATCTGCAGTGTATGGCTAACATTTATTTGTAGAGGAAATATAATTAAATCAAATCAAGTAAAGTACATTTATAGACCTATTCTGTCGGGCCTATGTGACGTTTTAGACCTGAAGATGTTACATTACCTGGTAGGCTATTCAACATTTCTCCGTTCGCTGTAGTTTCACGGGTTATGCTGCCTCCTGGCGGCCATTTGGTGTGTCACGTCTCGGGTTTCAACCCGTGCAACAGCTGCGGTGCACATGGCGACACCGTCTTTGTTTATCGTCTGTGGCACGGTTGCCTCTGCTTGTTCTCCAGATTGTAGGCTATTGACAGTAAAATATGGTTCCGAGGGAGAGAGTTGCACTGACAGTAGAAAAGAGTAGGCTAGACGGCGTGAAGGCTATCCAGACTATAGGCCTATCAGCCTACAATTCGTCTGTTAAAGAACAAAATGATAAATAGCCTTCATAAAACATTGTTAATAAGCCTGTGTGTAGCCTATAATAGCTTGTGGTTAAACCGCGACGTGTCATTTAAAAATGAACAAATTTCCTATGATGATCGGTTACTGGGAAATTTACAACAACTAACTTAACTGGATGAAAGGTATAGCCTACGAATATTCCCTAAAACCTTTATGTAGTGGGTTAAAACTCTGCTTTAAAAAAATAAGCTGTTCTTGCCATAGCCTGCCCTGTGTGCATATCATTAGGCTACAAATGTAATGCTAATAGTGAGTCGTTTTCAAACCATCTGGTCTTTTTTACCTAGCGGCGAATCTCTTTAACCATTTTGTGTGCATTGTTTCTTATGTGGAGCAAGTAAGGAGATTCATTGGTCTGTGTATGCATATCTGCCTGCCATCGGCTATTAAAAATAGGAGAGTTGATTGAATTAGCAGGAAAAAGGAGAGAATCACAAACATCACATGGGGAATTAGTGAAAAGGTGAAAGTCTTGAGGATTCATCAAAAGCAGATTTTTTTTTTTAGCTTCATCAATAATAACTGTTCGATTAATAGGCCTAATAGCTACCCTATTTGGGTGTAGGCCTATCTGATATTTGAAATGGCAAAAATGCAAATCGGCCTTCATTCTTTGAAAATCGACCGTATGAGAGGATATGATTATAATTAGTCCATGTGAATAATCACACAGAATTAGGTTACACGCCGAGTGAATAATGCCAACAAAATATAATATATTGCTTGGATTTACAAAAAAACGTTTGTTTTTAGTCTTCCTATAAAAAGAAATACGCCCCCAAATGTCTACACAGCCAGTAGGCTATATATAATTAGATATCTAAATTATGTGGGTTAAATCAATTCAATTTAAATAAAGTACATTTCACCCTGGTGTCAATTATTATGAGTTAGAATTGCATTTTGATATTTGAAAGTAGCCTACAACTAAAACAAAAGCATAGCTTTTCGGAGAGTTCGTTGAAAAAAAGAATGGCCTAACTACTTTCGGTTTAATATACTTTGATTAAGCTGTGCACAACCACTGACACGCACGACCACTAGCCTACTGTAGCCTACATTTCCAAAGTGAAACAGAAATCCACAAGGAAGACGCAAGAAAATGACACGTGAGTAGGCTTAACACAAATCAAAGATAACCTCAGGTGCAGGTTTTGCGTTTCGCAGACGAAGTGCTTTAATTGGTTTGAGTGAATGCTTACGGAATGGTGTGTATTATTATCGTTAATATCGTCATTACCATGAGTAGAACAATCAACAATTTACAACATCGGCTGGCCTCAGGGAGAGCGGATTCACTCAGCGGCCATTGTGAGACAGCAATACACACGCGCGCACACACACAGTGGCTTTAGCAATCCTTAAAACAATAAAAAGACGAGGCACGGACTGCAAGGGAATTGAAAGACATATTACATTTTACATGCAAACTCAACGGATTGAGATGGTCCATGAATTTGTCCCACAAAATGTATTTCAGATTTAAAAGCCACAGTTAATAATCCCAGCCCTGCAGATTGTGCCTGGTCTATAGTCAATTGCATCTATAATGTTATATTCCCTTTACATTGGATACAACTACACATACACAAGCTTCTACAAGCTTTTTTTTTTTTTCAAGCTTGTAGAATAATTGTGACTGCTGATGCGATGTTTTGGCAAAACCTAAAGTGTTGGCTGATTAGTTGACAGTTCCAGAAGACGGTAGGCGTGAGAATGGTGGCCAGAGCAGCAGTGATCAACCATTTATCTCAGTGTGTGCGCGCGTGTGTTTGTGTAATATTACTTGCTGCAGTTTTTTGTCTGTTCAAACTCCAATGAAATCATTAATATCATCACCCTTTTTTAGACTCGATCTAAAAAAGGTCATATTTACACAAATAAGGGGTGGGGGGGAGAGAACACAATCTCCCAACACGCACTGCTCCGTTTTCGATGTGAGCTTGTTCATTTCTGACTACAAGGCCTCCGGGGCCAAACAAAGCAAAGTGGTCTGGAGAGTAACTGTGTTCCCTCAATCCCTGTTTTCCTTACCAGTCATAATGTATACAGTAGGATATGTGTTACAGATTAAAAAAACATTTAGTCAAAGCACATTTAACACCCAACCACTGAGCTAGGATTAGTCAACCCTCTCCTTGATAACATTTGGACAGACTAACAAGTCAATCTCAGGGATATGGTGCACGTTAAAACGAAAATGGAAAAAAAGCAACAAAAGAGGAACATTTGTCAGAAGTGAATTTCGCATGTCTGACAGAATATCGAACACCTCTGAAAGCTCACAGCTCATCTGGGGCTGGAGTGCACGTGACATTAGCAACACAAGAGTCCGGACGCACACCTGAGATGGACGAAGCTATCCGCCGGTAAGGGTGAGAACAAGAAAAATGACGTCAAGACCTGCAGATGTGCACACACACACTCGGTACTGAGAACGGAACATGGTGGGAACATATATGGGCTTAACTTAAACACACAGAGTCTCAACTTTGAGGAGGAGGTATGGAGACACTCACAGAAAGTAAACCATCATATGGTCTGAAATGAACTCCTGTCAAACGTATGTGTCTACAGAGAGAAACCTTCCAGCCTTCAAATTACAGACCACACTTTTTTTTTTTTCCCCCAGGTAAAAAAAAAAAATACAATAGCTAATAAAGGTCTTTGTTCTTATTTAACAATAAAAACCATGGAGGGGAAGGTTTAAAAGAGTAAAACAAACATGGTAATAATACACGTCAAAACAAACTCACTGTTATTAAAATAATCTTTTACCATTTCTTTTAAAAAAAGATTACAAAATACAAAATTAAATAATTTCGGAGTATAAAGGCACACCTTTTGCACAGTGTATACAATGAAAACAATTATTTAAAGCATGGTAAGGGACGACTATTACGCTGAAAAGCACACAGATGTAGTTAAAGTGTAAAGAGGACCTGAACAGAAAAACATAGAAGGGGAAAGGAGTCGACATGCATTTGTTTTTGCTTTTTGTGTTGCGTGTTTTTTTTTTTTTTTACAGTACATATACAGTAAGCTTTGTACAAAGTTAAGCAGTATCGTTCTTCATTCGCCAGGGAACCACCATTCACACCCGACTGACACATCACATTTTTTTGTTATTTGTTTTTAAAATACAACTGTATTCCATGACGACAATGCAATGTAAAAATATAAATGTGAATATAATCTATCATATCTAAACAGACGTATCACGATGGAAGCCTTATGCACAGGTTAGAATAGTCAAGGAGGACAGTTCTTGTTTTAGCAGATTATCCATAACTGATACACCACATCTCTCACACACGCACACGTTTTCTCACTTACATTTGTCTATATTGCATTTCCCTTTGTTAAGACCACATCAACTAATTGGGATCATATGCATAACATTTGGTTCCTTTCCTTTTGTGCAAAATATACAAAAAACAAACAAACAAACAAACCCGAAACAAAAAACATTACGTCTATTCATAAATCCGGCAATTGCAATCACAGATTAACCACCGTTCAACATTAACACATTAACACCAAGAACAATGACAACAACAACAATGCACAGACTCACAGCCGGGTTAAAGAGAACAATGGGTTTGGCTTAATGAGTTAGAACTGAAGTATCCTTACATCCATCCACGGCTGCTCCCTGCTACCTTCCTCCCCCTCTCCCTTTTATTTTCTCCTGTAAACACTGACACACACACCCACGCCTGCCGCTGGCGTGTGCTGGTACGATGTCGGAGGTAATCTGTAATTCTCCCCTAATAACGCTATCGCATAGGCCTACAGTAGCTCTCAGTCTCAGACCCTAAAGCCTACCACATCCCTTTGTAGGGGAGGCCAGCGTGCAGTAAGATTAGCACTCCAAATCCAAGTAGTTGGAGGGCTAATCCCTCCGTGTCAAATATTGCAGTGAAGGCCTCCATCCGGGGCCCTCGCCCGTAGGTGAAAGGTGGAGCAGAAGCAGAGCTGCGTTCCATTTGTTCTAAAGAGCGCTTAAGTCGCTTGTATCAGAACCGGGGATCCGTTCCTCCAACAACAAACGCAAAAAAAAAAAAGTGCAACATCAATGATTTTAGATATAAGGTGCTGATGACAAATGAAATACAAGGGCTTGGGATATTTCAAATAGACACCCGGTAGCTGTAATACTCAAGCTGTGGGTCGGGAACCCTGAGGGGAAGGGGGGGTCATAAAATGCTTTTAGGGGGCAGGTCGTAAAGAGATTTCAGAATTTTTAAATATATCATCTTAATTACAGTTTTTCTAATGTTTTTCCCATCCCGTTTGATCATCTAGAATCAAATACATACAAAAATAAAATGCATACATTTCTTATGGGGGAGGTACATTTTTGTGAACTACTGCTCTTCTGGTCCAAGAGAGAAACCAGGACCAAACAACTGGGACACGATTTCACTCTATAACAATTGGAAACGTGTGTTCCAATTCACCTCTCTTACGCTTAGTTATTGTTCCCTCGATCATCCTTGACTAAAAACATAGAAGATATTTCACAAGTGATTAATACACGTTTAGACAAAACAAGCCTTGTAGACAAGCATTAGATTTAGCTTAGTTTAGATGATGAACATCGTATTTGGGTGTGGGTGTGTGTGCGCGCGCGGGGCAGAAAGAAGCCTGATCCATTAACTAGAAGGAAAGTGATTGGGGGGAGTGGGACAACCGTTGTCAGGGGGAGGTGAGCCTAATAGGTGAGTGACGGATGAGGGAGCCAAATGGGAACATTCGTTTGGCTGAGAACATGTATGGCATTTGGATGGGTTCTGGCCGCTGGTCGTTTGGAAGACTGCTTCCTACTTCTTGAAAGCGAAGCGATTGCATTGGACGAGGCTCAACATAAACTTTAATTTTAATTCCCACCCAACCCTCTATTTACTACCGATTGACCTCCTATTGTGCTGTAATCTGACGTCTGAACTCCTTTCAACCTCTCACACCCCCTCCCAATCTACCCCTCACAACAGAAGGGAAATACAGTAACAGACAGCAACAAAAGCAAAACAAAAACAATGCAGGGTGCGACACGTTGCATTAGAGGCAATAAAAAAAAAAGCTGTATTCTCAAATAAGTAATTATCAGATACACAAAAACAACAACAATAGAAAATAAAAGACCTAAACACCTGCTTTCGACACAGTAAACAAAAAACACAACCCAACAGAGGAGAGGTTAAATGTAAACGATGGTTTTTAGCTGCAGAGCATGGCACTGCGTTGGAACAGAGAGAGAGAGAAGGGGAGAGACGTGGAGAAGAGGGGTGAGGAGAGAGTGATACCAAGCACCTTTAACCCGTTAGGTTTCCTGATGGGGTTTCTCTCAGTCCACGCCCCCTTCTCCGCCCCACCCACCCACCCTCCCTCCCTCCCTCCATGTGCCCCTGGGCCTCCTTCCTGGGCGCTATGACAGGATAGCGGTGATGAAATCGTAGAACCTCTTTGAGTACTGCTCTGGGTTCACCGTGGAGATCTCAGCTCCAGCCTGCAGAGCGAGGAACACAAACAGAGCCAAAATGATTCAGTACACACACACGCACACACAAAATGACTGCATGTTAATACTACATGGTTTTAAGTAACACTGTGGCATTTTAATTAGACCTAACGCAATACGGCGGCTAGTTAGAACATGGTGTCATACAACAGAAAAGCATTTTCTTTTTCAAACCATCCAGCACCAATTCCTTCATACCCCATGTTTGACTGTCTTGGCAGCGTGGGCAGCCTTCTTCTTGGCATCGTAGTGCTGCAAGATGTCTATGATGGCCATGAAGTACACCTCCTTCCGGGGAGCGCCTGGAGGTTAAGGTTCAGTCATAAGACCATCATCAAATTTCTCCACAGCAATCAATCTTATATAGTAGATGATGAAAAATAGATGACAAATGGGACAGGACCACAGATCGGGAAGAGAACTCTAGAGACCTCTTATATTGCAATGTTTCCAAACACTGTGCAAACTCACTGAAGTTACATTTCAGATACATGGCAAATATTAGCCTGATGAGATGATGATTGTGCCGCTCTGCTTATCAGTCTTTTGTCAGTTTGTCAAATCAAATCATTTGCAGGGGACTGGACCACCTTTAACTAATCAGAACAACAAAAGGTTTGACAGTGATTTTTTTAAACACAGGGGCTGGCTGACGATTGGACCATCTTCAACCAATCAGAACAAGAATCACGTAGAGGCGGGGCTTACAAAATCAGTGGCAATTTGAGCACAAAGTCAGAGGGTTTGTTTCTCACTTTCGTTGCTTTTGATGGCGTAGACGTCAATGTTGGGGTCGAACTCTCCGGGGGACAGAGGTTTGGTGCTGTCCAGGGTGTTGCTGGGACTGTCGGGGGGCGTCCCGATGCCCCCTCCATCGCTCTCTCCCTCCTCTTCACCCTCGTTGTCCTCGCTCTCCACCTCCTCCTGCTCGGCCCGCTCCACGTCGTGGATGCCCACCAGCAGACTGTAATCCATCAGCTTCAGCTGGGCCAGGAACTGAGGAGCACAGGGGACATCTCAGCTAGATCCTCATTTCCACACAACAGTGAGGGTTGGGACCAACTCTGAGGTCAAGGAACCCTTGAGGTTAAGATGGACCAAGAAGGTGAAAGTACTGCCGCTATAGAAGGCCTACATTGTTAAGGTCATGAACGTTCTCCATACATACATACATACATCCATACATTCATCCATCCATACCTCCACATCCTTCCTCAGCTTCTCCAGGAACATCTTCTTGTTCTCCTCGTCGATGTAGATCTTCTGCCCGTCGTTGATGAAGTCATTGTCCTTGTAGGTGGGCAGCTCCTTGGCCTGCCCATTAGAAGTGTGCCATGGCAACCAGATAAACATGAGCACAACCATTAAACTGTTTTAAGCTGTGGCCAGCAGCAGACCTGGGCAAACAAGCTTTTCATATTTGGCACAGTTTAGATGCACACTATCAAGACTTGGCTCAAGAGTTAAATGGGTAAAGTAAGTTCATAGTGGGTTTAAAAAAGTCCAGTCTCAATTACGTAAAGAACTGGAATAGTGCTGTCGGGCAGGAATGTTAACTACTGTATATTGCCCAGCTCTTCTGTAGATCCATTTATCTCAGCCACTAACAAAACCAGAGTGTACTTCAAAAAGCAGGACAGATTGTGTCACAATTCCACAAATATTCCTAATGTCAGAATTGGATTTGACTCTACATCTTTAATGTTTAATTGTTTGGTTTGTTTAATTAGTGACTAGGCAATCTTGCAAATTGAAACACACCACAAACAAATCCCTAAAGTAGACTAAGAAATTGACTGTCCTAACCAAAGATGGGCTTTATTTTGGATTAAAAATAGACTGTGGAATGCACATATTAAAAAAAGGTATAGATCCACTAGATGCAATTTCAAAGCTTGCATATTTTACCTGTTTAAAATAAAAACCAGGAGTTGATCAGAAGTAGCCTGTTTTCTAAGTACTGTATTTCCATAGTAGCATACATTTTTTAAAACAGCAAAAAAAGGCATCTTGTGGATCTGTACATATCAAATCATAGAAAATGTCTTCTTTGATTGTTTTCCTGAAGCATTGTTATTTGCTACTTCACTGGGACAAATTATACCACAACTAATCTCATCACTAATGCTAAGCATGTTTGTTTACTAAAGAGAACTAAACTGAACATTTTAACAGCTTAGATCTCTTCCCAATACATAGAATGGAAGACTTTACAGTTAGTTACTACTGGTGGTTAATGATGCTTTAGCCTGTTGCAGTACCCCAAATGGCCTGTGGAGGGCAGATGTGCATTGTGAGGCATAGCTTTAATAAAAAACAGTGAGGTAGGGGCACTGAGGATATATTGAGCAGGAAATGAGTAAAGAGGGACACAGCAGCGTGGCTACCGTGACGTTTCTACAGCAGCGGGAAAGCAGCAACACATCACAGCACTCTGCAGAGGCAGAATGAGCCAGGCCTTCACACCCATACATCTTATCCACACTTTAACACAGGAGGACAAAACACACACAACCTCTGAGCACATATATAGACACAGACATAGACCTCTGATTGGCTGAAATTTAAAAAAAATAATAAAAATTAAAGATGCGCAGCTCACTGACCAAATGAAAATGAGAACATTGAATTGGTGGAAACCGTTATGCTTGAGCATGACAGTCCTGTCTCCTGAATTATATTATTCATTCATTCCCACATCCATACATACCACCTTCCCTTTCCAATCCATACATTCACAATCACTTCACCCATTCACACAAGCGTGTTACGTCAACTGCCATAGGATTCTCTCAGCTGGGTTGGCACCATGGGTTAAACTGGCTGTGTCTAAGCCAGAACCATAGAGGTGTGCTAAACTGAGGCTAGCAGGAAGTTACGTTAACATATAGAAGGCTCTACTATTCTGTGCAAGACAGAGGGTTTGTGTCCCAAACCAGCTCTTCATGTTCTCCACTGTCTCTTTGTGTCTTGATGATATTTACAGTGAATAAGCTAGCCTGACTCATCTCCAAGACTAACTCTCCAACTGTCTGTCCTTATTTGACAGGTCCTATGCACCCTGAACTGAACAGGGTCATCTACTGGAAGAGCCCTGGAGTTTAACATTTATTTCTGAATATTTTATGTAGTTGTGGTTTCCCTAATCACTACCCCGGTGCTAAACGAATCCAACCCAGCCGTTTAGACTTCTTTTCCAAAAGCATAGAAAAATCGATGGAGAGTTGGAAAAATGTGCTTTATGCCAACTCATGTATTCTTTACAACCATCTCTGTTAAGATCTGGTTCATCTCAGGGTTTTCCTCCAACCCACCCAGGCCATTTGCCACCGCACTTGTCCCCTCAGCTCTGTGAAAATGACTTGGATAATAAATATCATTGGTGAGTGACCGGTGGGAAGAATAATGAACTGTTTTGTCAAAATAAAACTGTCTCGTGCCAAAACAAGGAGCGACTGAAAATGAGATGGAGAGTGTGCGAAATGCAGCTTTTAAATCAGTGTCAGCTTGGAGAATAAGAAAGAAAAATAAATGGTGCCCCGCTATACAAATAATAAATTAGAGTGGAGGTGGTTTCCATAGATCATGCCTGGTATATGAGCCCTGGTTCTCTTACATCTCTTACGTGTTTCATGGCGCAGTAAAAGCGCGTGGCAATCCGCAGCGTTTGCAGCCTTTGCTGAACGTTACCAGATTTGGGCCGCGGGGGCACATCCTCTGGCGGGCGTGGCTGCTAGAGAAGGGGGAGCGAGGGAAGAGTGAAGGAGAGGAGAGAGAGGAAGAAGGAAGGAAGGAAGGAAGGAAGTTGGAAGTAACAGTGTTCAGGAGAAAAACAGTGCATCATTTCATCTAACCGAAACGACCTCGACGACAGAGAAAGCTCTGCGTCTGTTCTAGTGCCGTGCGTGGTACCATGGCCGTTGACTGGATCATATAAACTAAATAAAGTCACACTATTCTAACTATTTAATTTTTTCCACGCGATACAGTATGTGTTTAGAAGTACCGCTATAATGATGGAGGTATGGGTGCAGTATGACTAACTTCAGTCAGTCTACACTGGTATTTATCTATCAGGGATTTATGCATCAGCAGGGATGCTGGCATCAGCGTCCTGGCAGAGAAAGGGAGCAGACCGACAGAGCCTCAAAGCACTTGGAGCTGAGTAGAGCAGGACTACAGTAGTAAACTAAACTAATCAGCATTTTACATACTGAGGCTGTGGGGCAAATATGCCAACATCGAACAAGGCCTAACAAAAGACAGACGCAGCGGGGTACTACAGTCAAGGCAGATCACACACAGTCACACTCCCATGTCAAAGCCATGTACCCCCACCGGAGAGGCCAGCCGGCGCTGGAATAAAGAGTAAAGGGGAAGAGGAAATAATAACAAATAAACAACAACACGAAGTTGAAACCTGGTACAAACACAGGTGGTAGTCCACAAAGCACGAACTGCTATCTTTTTAATAATATAGAAGAAAAGAACAAAACAAAACAAAAACTCTGATCAACTGTGGGCCCACATTGGTGATGATAAATGGGTTTCAGCTGGGTCACCTCATAACAAGACTGGATCTTGGCAAATAATGTTTCCAAATTTTGTTTCATAGAGAGGTGATTTATACACATTATCAACATAATAAAAAGGTGTGATATCTTCAAGAACTAGGGTTGATTATAGTAAACTAGCCAAGTGACAGACTTGCCGCATTGTAGAGTCTGACACGGAACTAACGTCTGCTATAGAAGTAGAGAAGAAACACTCAAACCCACTAACTGCACAAACCCAAAGCTATGTTTTATATTATAAGAAAATAACACACGCTATGTGCGAGTAGGACATGTCTGCATGCAACAGAATGAGGCTGGTATCCACACACATCATTATGCCTGTTAGAACACCATGTCTTCAGAATTGATGCAGAAAAGGAATATGTACCATGCAGAGACATGCATTAAAGGGTCGGCCATGCAGTCAGGACAGAACACTGCTGTGCTTGTTGATCGTTTGTGTGTAGCAATTCATACACACACCATACCTTGGGAATGTGAACTGTATTCGTTTATGTGAAACACAGTATATTATTTGATCATTTGTACGCAGTGTGCGTAGGCTACTGTAGCTGTCTCATCGAGTTACTATTGGATTTCCGCATACAGAATACACAGAGAGAGAGAGACAGAGAGAGAGATTAGGGCATGTGGAGATAGCATGTACAGAAGTTTGTCAGTTCCTTCTTCTTTATTCGTTTCTGTGAGTTTAAAAGTTGCACGTACGCATACACATTCATTGTGTGAATGAATGTGTATGTAATCCCTGATCACATCTCCTGATCACTAGCTATAGATCTGTGAAGGTACAAGCCAGCTGTAGCAATCACCACAGACAAATGATGGTTAGAATCAGGTAAAAGTTAGTGGATGTCATAGCAAGACAGTAGAATTTGCATCCCCAACCCCAAGATGTGGTTCCTAAATGCTCATGTTAGCAATCAAACGCGAGTCTTTATGGTTAGTCTGCAAATAATGTCTCGCACACAGCTGAATGGCCATGTGTGAGAGACCAAGGTCACGTTGAGATCACAGTTTAATCCTCCACTTTCCACAGAGTCTAATAATACACACTAGTTTCCTTTGCGCTTAGGTTTTGTCTATATTTAGTTTGGGGATTCTTTAATGCTTGACCGCTTAAACTGCCTTTGAAGGGCCAGCGGGAAGACCAGACCACTTAAAAAGGCGACAGCACTGCTCGTATTGAAGGCCTATAAACTTGTCCACACAGACACGCACATAAACTGACCTAGGACTCAGCTCTCCCTCATTTCTCTCTGTGCTGTCAGCAACCAGTGAGTCATTTCATTTTATATCCTAAAATTGCTATGCAACATTTGCCAAAACTCTGTTGCCCGATAGCCAGCATTTTCATTAAGACGTACATGAGCCTTGAGTCCATGGTAGGTGGCAATGTTTGATCAAATTCATACCCACGCACCCACACACACACACACACACACACGTACAAACCCATCTCTCAGACACAGCAAGCAGTGGAGCATAAGCCGGGACAGGGGTTAAAGCATAATGAAGACACATATACACCGCGTGCAGGATCTCAGGGGAGGGTAGGCATGATGGGATGGTTGCTAACTGAAGATGGATATCTGCCATTGTCATCTCTACCCAAAGGGCGAACTAAACCAGACAACAGACTTGTGTTAGTTGGACGATTTGGGAGATGACAACAGGCGTGGGATGGCCAGAAGCTGTGTTATCTAAACCGGTAGAAACACTGTTGTCTTTATTGCTTTTCTTCCACATGGCTTTTAATGGAGCGGCTGCTTGTTCATCTGAAATCCATATAGAATTCTAATGCATTTAAATACATTATGAAGTTTGGTGAGATTTCCTGTATGTGAGATGTTAAAGAGTTTCACAGTGTGTGAAGGCGTCTGCTAAATGACCTAATTATAACTGTATATCCAGGGTTATGACAGGGGACCGTACCTTCTCCTTGTCGCTGGCCTCTCTCGCCACAGTGGAACCCTAGAACAGACAAGACATAATGATGCAGCTTTCTCATTCCCCCATTTCCGTCATTCTTGTTGACTCCATTTACACATCTACAGTATATTCAGTTAAGGTATCTCTGCCTGCAATTGGCCCTGAATGTCTTACAGCTTTATACTGTATGCCTTTTCACACCACATTACAAAACCACCCACTTAGTTCTGCCAGTAAACCAACCATGAAGAGATAAATAGGGCTTCTAAATGATGCCAAAGCTATTGGCTGAGGGAAATGTTGCAGTCACAGCAAAATGCTCCACAGCATTTGACATTGCTAATGTATCAAATTTTTCCACCCGGCAGTTAACCATAACTGCAGAGTAACTAGTGGCAAATATGATTATAAATTTAGTAATGCAAAACAGAGACAATCGTTCCAAATTGTGATGCCCCCCCCCCCCCCTACACACACACATTATACTCACTGTAAATCGGATTGGATTAAAGCACTTGCTAAGCGAATAAATTGTAATAATAATTGTATTTTCTATTGTGCTGCCTTGTCAAACTACCCTGTGAAGCAGATGCACACATTAATGATACAAACTGGAAATGTATCGTTAACATTCACCCAATAGAAAGCTTCCCTTATAAATATTGCTAGAAAATAACATTCCCTGAAATATTCTTGATACATCATGACTTATGTACCTATACAGGTCTACACCCGTGAAAACATTGTGAATCCAGTAAGATAGATATA
>JAODLI010042494.1:0-17657 GCA_027575585.1 Percopsis omiscomaycus
AAGTTGTTTGTTAAAATTTTGCTGATTGTTAATAATGGTCAAGAAGCAGCAAAATTTTCACAAACAACTTGCTCTGGAAATGGTTAAAAACAATAAGGATTCTGGTGAAATCTTTCCTTTTTCATTTGTGATATTTTTTCATTTCCGTGCATGGCCTTAAATTTCCATATAAACTAAATTTAAACTGAATTGAGTTGAAACTATGTATTATATATTTTGTAGCTGCAAAGTAGGCTACACTAAATTATGTGTAGCCTATAGGCCTACGCCTACGTAGCCTAGACTATGATTTCGCCTCGAAAAAAATTCTTAAAGGTCATATTAGTGGCTTTGTCCGCCGATGATCTGCTGTCCGTTATGTAGCCTATCTACAGGCCTTCGGGTCTGTCGAATGTTTTTTATATAGGCCTACCAGAAACCCCTAATCTACATCGGAGAGACGCATGAGGTGAAGGAAAAGACTTATGGATTAGTTACACGAAAATTAAGTGCTTTTTCAATGTCAATGAATTGAACAGAAAATAGGCTATACACATCCTTATAAAACTGATTCCGAACAATCTCAACAGACACAATTATCCGAATAACAGAATCAACTCCCAATCAAGCCTGTGTTTTTATATAGGCCTAGACATGTTGTATATAGCCTACGTTTATAATACTTTTTTCAGTATTTTATTTATATAGTTTTTGATATTAAAAGATTATAGCCTAGGCAGAACTGTTATCGCCTGTTAGTTCATTCCAAAGACATACAGTTTATGACGACTGCTTAGGCCACTGTGAAGTTTCTATTATCACTGTCCATGGTACCGATTGTAACCCTGTCCAAGGTTCTGATCCTAAATTGTGTTATAGGCCTACAAGTCTAGGTTTTGAAAAATAGAAAACACAAGTCAATCCGAAAAAATCTTCTTACGGTTCCTATGTAGTTGTATCCGATCAGATTTTTATCTTTCCTGCATCTTCCAAGCATAGGCCTTCAGTAGCCTATAACGCTTGTCTGTTTTTGATTCGCAGGCATAATAGTCGATCACCGATACAGTTGCTCAGTCTAGCAAGACGAGAAAGCTCTATCAGTAGCGGAGCGAGATACTAGCCACAAAGCGGTAATTGCAATCTAATAAACTAAGCGAATTGTTTGACTTGCGTTTTTAACAATTGGGACATATGGCTGGAAGTGAAGATATCTTTCTAAGGGCGAGACATCGGACTTTTAAGGGACTGACTGAAGGTATCAAGCTAACGTTAGCTTCTTTATTTCTTACACCTAGCTAACATGCTAGCTGGTGCTCTATTCCAACAGCCTATTATATGCTACAAGCTAGTGAAGCTACATGTTGACAGAGGGAATAACACAGACGGTTGAAAGTTTAGTTTTTGTTTTATTTTGTTATAAAATCTGTCCATTTACTACTCTTAGCGGTAGATTATATGAATATGTAGTTTTTTGGTTCGCTTTAGTTCACAAAATAAACTTTATTTTACTTGCCTTACCTACAGTAGCGCTACCTTAAGTCTAAAATTAATTAATTGGCATTTACGAAATGCTTTTAACTACCTGTCATTGTAATAAGATGGACTACGTGTAATCCTTTTGTCTGTTTAATTATTCCAAATGTAAGAGATACCTAGCCATGCAGAAAAGCTCTCCACAAACCGTAGTCTAAGCATTAATTTACAGAGTAAACATCTCATAAAACGGCTATAAAGGTAGGCAAGTGTATGACAGTGCTTAAGCGCAATAGGGTTTAGTCCCATTGTCACTATTGGTTTGCCCTGGAGCACTAAAACGGATCAGATATTTAGGGACAAGGCAGGATGTTTAAACCCAATCAACATGTATTTAGAACCACTGGATTTACACTGCATCCACCTGTGATTGTATTAACTGATCATATTAGGAATTAACAGTATTTTACATCTAGTCAGTTTTATTGCACCTAGTAACAGAAAACAAGGCATTAGACCTCAATGCAAGATATACACTTTTTGCAGTATTTCATTATTTGCTAGCTAAGCAAAGCACCACAGGGTTTCATCTGGAATTATGATTAGTATTGTTTTGAATGCTCCATCAACCACCTAAGAAATCGCTGTGATTTAAGTTTAAAGTAGCACTTGCCAAGCACAATCGCACAAAGCTGCCTCCTTTTTATCTGCTGTCATGGGAGTTTCTCTTCAAGTCCTCGCTTTTCCAGTCTGTTTTTTGGAAAATAATTGTGAAATAATTCAGGAACCTGACTCCAGAGAGAGACACGGTCCTGTTAAGTATTCTGTGTGTAGCAACAAACGTAAAAAAAAAAAAAAACTTGCACAGAGAACACGTTCTTTGTGAGAGCTTTTGCAAATGATGCTCTTCTTAAAGGTGCCTCAGACAAAGAAGTTGGTGGGGTATTGTCCCCTGGGGCAGCAATAGCATGTATAGTATTTATGTGTCTGCAGGTACAAAAGTGTGCCTATGGGCTTTGAGTACATTCTACTGAAGGGAAGGCTCAAACTGTGTGTACTTTTGGGTGAGTGTTATAGCCAATGTGGATGTGCTTAAAGTCCTCATACTGTATCATTCCAATTTCCAACTATCATGTTGGACAGACTTTTTCTCCCTTTAAACTGAACATTTTATTTCAGTTGGTGACAAATGGTTACAATCTAGAAATAATATAGCACCTGGGGCCAAATCTTTTTTTTTTTTTTTACTTGTAACCCTGCAAACCCTGAAATAGAAGCTTTAATCAGAGTTTGGTTCCCTGCTTAAGTGGTTGGTAACTGTCACAAGACAAAGCATTACCAGCATTTGGCTTGCGGATATTGTTTTTTGTTCAGCCCTGTCCAAAAGTGACTGGTTTTTAATGGATTAATCTAAAATAGTGCATGGCTTGATCTTAATTAAAAAGCCCAGGCCTGCTCTGTGTAGTCATTAATTAGGATCAAGGCAGCGGTAGTTAGGTTAGACAGAAGGCTTTCAGAATAAATTTGATTCAGGGTAGGATGACGCCATACGTGTTCCCCCACATGCTTTCATAAGTGACAATTATCCAGAGAGGATCATTGTTAAGCCTCTTCTAGTTCCCAGAGCAGAGTTCCTCACTCTTCTTCTTTTCTCTTCTTTCTCTTCCTTTCTTTACGGAAGTTTCTCTGGGGGGACAGAATTATCATAAACTCAATTGGGAGTGCAGATCCACGGAGAGCATGTTAAACACTGAGGACTTCAATCAGACTGGAACTCTGCACGTCTGTCAGTTAGGGATGTCCCCATCCGATATCAAACATCGGGATCGGAGCCGAGCAAGGCTGATTGGGATCGGCAACTATGGCCCAATAAAGATCCCGATCTATTTCCGTGTTTGTCAAATTGATGTCAGTTGCGCAGATTGTAACGTTCCGTCACACGCTACAGTAGGCCTGAGTAATATAGCTTGAAACTACAAACTATCGAGATGTCAGCCGTGTGGAAATTCTTTCAATTTGATACTCAAAGCAGCCCAACAGCTACCTACAATGCGAAGCTTACTCAGACAAAGAAAGCACCGACGCAGCAGCTTTCACTGGAGAGTTCCTTGAGACGACGAGATAAATTTAGTTAATACAGCGATAAGGCGAGGAGCGTTGAACGTTCCAAAACCTTTTAATGAAACTCGTAGCAAAAGAGCAAGATGAAAACGTAAGATAATAAGCCATCACGCATATCCTTCTTGATCGTCTGGACACATTACTGCTACTCACGCTCTAAACAGGAAGTAGCGTATCTACAGTTTTTACTTCAAAATTAAAGTTCAGATCCATTACATAATATACCAACATCGGCAGCTATTAATATTGAATGGATCGGATCAGAACTACCAAAAAAGTCTGTCAGTTACCGGGACAGTTGCACTCAAGGAATTTCAGACAACACGAGTGCAGCAGAAACATGTAACACGTCAGAGTGCCACATTGGTCCGTTTGTGGGCAACAAAAGACAATAAGACTTAGTTTCCATGTCACTATGCTTGTCTTTCTCTTTTGTCCTTTCAGTAAACATAGAGTTAGGATGTTTGCCTCACGTTCTGTTATTCTTAAATAAATATTTAAAAATGATTAGACTATAGGTCCCACATTCTATTAAACACTTGTACCTGTAATATACTTTTGTCAATATTGTAACTGCCCTGAGCTGCCAGGTGATACCATGTTTGAAGCAGTATCAACACGGCAGTAATATTTTATTTAAAATATTAAAAAGTTCCCTTTATAAAATTAATATGATTTTGTTAATTCTTTCTGTTAGTCCTTTTTCTTTTGTAATTTTGTCCCATTTGTCCCTCAGCCCCAGCTCCAAGGCATTGGTAGCTTAGCTTACCTTCCCCTCTGACATTACTCTGTAATAAAGGAGAATTTCCCTGCAGGGATTAATCTTACGTATAGACTAGTAGGGTGATTTTAGTGTGAGTACAATGACTAACCCCAGGTTCTGCTACACTGGACACAGACATGGCTCGACTCATCGACTTCTGGAGTGCCGCTAGAGTGCGCTTTAGTTTTAATTGGAGGTGCTACACCAGTCACCTAAGCCTTGCAACTACATGCGGCCTTTTGCAATGAAAATCTATGCTTTGTAAAATACAATCTATTTGAATGTGTTTTTAAACTGAATCCTGTGCTGTACCAGAGGCGTTGCCCGCCTTCTGTATGATGCACTTATACTTTTGTAAATACAGCGACGTGAAGTTGATTGTAAATCTACATTGAAACAAATGTTTATCCATGTAACTCTACAACAAACCTGATGTTCCATGTTGCACTATGTGTGTTCCCGGTGTAGCTCTGTGCTAAGTCCTGGCTTGTCCTCACTTTTCCAGATGCGGAGCGAGAGTGGAGGGGTCCCTTCTGCTTCATCCAGGCTGCTGATCCCCAGCTGGGGTTGATGAAGGCTTGGAGGGTTGGCGACTGCGACGGAGGAGGAGACGAGTGGTCTGATGAGGTCCAGCTCACCAAACAGGCAGTGGAGGCCGTCAACCATCTCAGCCCACAGCCGAGGTTCATGGTGATTTGTGGGGACCTGGTCCACGCCATGCCAGGTACAAATACATGAAACAAAAAAGCGCCTAATTTATTGGATTTCTTTTTTTAAATATGCCTCTTTATTATAAACGTATACATGTTTCATAAATGTCCCTAAATTACAAATGAACTGTGATTTGTGCACGTGGGCGAGCTTTTCCCCTGACTGTGACTCAGTTAGCATCATGAAATATATAGACATACTGTATATAGGGTTAGTTGAGCAACTTCTGAATAAAATATATTTTGATTAAGCCAATTGAAGTTCACTGCACTTGCCATATGTCTAATGATCAAGAAACAAACTGCGAATATAATTCCTCTTGGACATGCAGCCTAATTGTCAACAAAAGCCCCGCTTGAGCTGCCCAGCTGCTATTTAGTCCCTTCTATATAGGAAACTATAAAATCACCTCACAGATGTCTATAGGCCTCTTCTTGCGTGATCAGATGCATCATCTGATCTGCAAGTGGTGGTCTCATGGCATCTGTTACCCAATGCAGTCTCACACACACACAAACCAGGAGTCTTATCTATTTTTATACTGCCATTAACGCTTCCTTTGCATTAAACCTGTATGCACGTTACAAGATCACTTTGTTGAGTCACTGATATGAAGCTGATATTGTGATTGCAAAGCAGACACACAGTAATTTAGAGAGAAAGTGCTTGCAAGATTCAATTCTGAGACATGGCGAGAATACATACCGCCATTCTATGAAGTCCGCAGACTTGCTGGCTTTATTCTGGGCAAGATCTTGTGATTTTGTACGAGACGTATCACAAGGCTATTGTTGGAGTGAGGAGATGATTGACAGCTCCCACAAATTCCGATAAATGTTATGGCTCAATAAATAGTTTTTTGGCACGTTATCTGACCTCATTCAGAGATCATACTTTTTACACTGTTTGATTTAACAATAATTCTTTGCATTGGGTGAAAAATAGAAATGTAATGTAATCTTGTAATGAGGTCACTTCCTGTTCTCATGCACAATGCACCAGATGCAGTTTCACAGGTCTGGCTGAACATATCAAGCATTAATTAGCAGATCTATTATGAGTACATCTGGGAAATTATTCAGGCCGCACAGAATATAAATTAAACACAGATTATTTTTTGCCAGACTCTGTTAGTTTTTTTGCTAAACCGTTATAGGCTGACACCTTCCCTGTGATATACTGTTGGCACGCAGTGTAAACTCAGTCTAATTCTGAGATGCAGCTATCACTTGTGTGCCTCAGGCAGCATTGTTTATGTGTGGCCCAAATACTCAGTAAATCACTTGAGACAGCATGGGATTGTAGTGACCTGCAAAAATCGATGCTTGTTCACATCAATGACAATAAAAAGCACAGTGGTGTTCATCCCAAACATAGCACTTAATGTGTCCCTAAACGTTACATAATTAGATGACTGGAGACATTTTGTTATACAGCGAATTATCCAGCAGATGTCCTTTTCAATCATGCCTGTGTGAACGAGCCTGTGAATTTAAGCAGCAAGTCCAATATTGGCATAACATTTCTTGTTATACATTCAATGTCTCCGTCCATTACTGTGTTCACAGACATATCTCAGAGGAAACAGGCAGAGCCTTCATCATTCATCTGCCTTTAAAGGGAATGGAATATGCAAAATAATGATTCATGTATTCTGGGCTGCGATACTTGTAATCTAATTAATGCCCTCCGCAGGACACTGGCATTGGGGATATTTAGGTTATTGCAAATTCTCCACAAAGGTATCTTACAATATTGAAAGATGTTCCAAGTGTCTGTAAACAAGGGACTCCCCTCCAAGAGATGATGCTATTTATATTTATCTATGAACATTCACAGTGGATATCTAGTATAAGGGCAGGTTCAGGGCCTAGTCAGATATGACTGTGGATTGTTGCAACCTGGTTGTTTAAGTGATAAACACCATCACTAACCTGGTGTGGGTGAGTACTTAATTTCTGTGGCTGCTGATTGGCTGGTCTACTCGAGCAGCCACTTTGGCAGGTACCCAGCAAGCATTTGGAGGACCCAAAAAGATTTGCTAAAATTTGTAGTGGCTGGTAGAATATGCAATTTGTCATACATGGTAGTACATACATATTTGGGACTAACCATTGTGGCCAGCAGGCAAACAAGTTTTTTATTTAATTGGTGTCGCCAAGGGACTAGAGTATTCAGGTTTTCTAAGTGAATGCAGCCTGTAAACACCATACCTCCTGTGAAAACATGCAATGTTTATCTAGGAAAGAACACCTGGATCCCTCCAAGCTATCTGAATAAAACGCTGAAGTTGGATGTGAAAATGATTAGCCAAAGCCTGCTTTCTATGAAGGGAAGAATATTGGGGCCACCTTCATATTTCTCGCTATGAGAGCATTGTGCAATGTTTTATCTCCATCACTGTCTGACAAATCACTTCTCTCTAAGCTGTTTCTCTCGTGTTTTAGATGGTAAAATAGAGACCAGGAGCCTCATTTATAAAACTCGATGTAAGTAGTACGTACAGAGAATATACAAAAGTGCGTTAAAAAATTAATAATGATAAAACCTTACGTGCGTACTTCCCTTTACTTTTGAAGTTTAATCCTCCCAGAAAAAAAGTTTGATCCGATATCAAAGTAGATACGGAAACTTCCCGCGAAGTTTGACTTTGTTGATAAATTCAGGACCTTGTGTAGAAGAGTATGCAGTCTATGTACACAGCGTGTATACAGTACACTCACCAGTCACTTCATTAGGTACACCTTGCTAGTACTGGATTGAACCCCCTTTTGCCTTCAGAACTGCCTTAATTCTTCGTGGCATAGATTCAACAAGGTGCTGGAAGCATTCCTCCGAGATTTTGGTCCATATTGACATTACTGTATAGCATCACGCAGTTGCTGCAGGTTTGTCGGCTGCACATCCATAATGCGAATCTCATTCTAAAGGTGCTCTATTGGATTGAGATCTGGTGATTGTGAAGGCCATTTGAGTACAGTGAACTTATTGTCATGTTCAAGAAACCAGTTTGAGAAGATGCAAGCTTTGTGACATGACACGTTATCCTGCTGGAAGCAGCCATTAGAAGATGGGTACATTGTGGTCATAAAGGGATAGACATGGTCAGCAACAATACTCAGGTAGGCTGTGGCATATGAACAATGCTCAATTGGTACTAAGGGGCCCAAAGTGTGCCAAGAAAATATCCCTCACACCATTACACCACCACCACCAGCCTGAACCGTTCATACAAGGCAGGATGAATCCATGCTGTCATGTTGTTTACGCCAAATTCTAACCCTACCATCTGAATGTTGCAGCAGAAATCGACATTCATCAGACCAGGCAACATTTTTCAAAACTTCGATTCAAAAACAAATTTTAGACTCAGTTTCCTGTTCTTTGCTGACAGGAGTAGCACCCGGTGTGGTCTTCTGCTGCTGTAGCCCTGCTGCTTCAAGGTTGGACTTGTTGTGCATTCAGAGATGCTCTCCTGCATACCCTGGTTGTAACGAGTGGTTATTTGAGTTATTGTTCCCTTTCTATTAGCTCAAACTAGTCTGGCCATTCTCCTCTGACCCGGGCTAGTCTCTGTAAACCCTAGAGATGGTTGTGCGGGAAAATCCCAGTAGATCAGCACATTCTCAAATGCAAACAAACAGCCTGTCTGGCATCAAAAACCATGCCACGTTCAAAGTCGCTTAAACTACCTTTCTTCCCCATTCCGATGCTTTGTTTGAACTTCAGCAGATTGTCTTGACCAAGTCTAAATGCCTAAATGCATTGAGTTGCTGCCACGAGATTGGCTTATTAGATATTTGCGTTAGGAAGCAGTAGAAAAAGTGTAGTGAAGTGGCCAGTGAGTGTATATGAGGCCCCAAGAGGAAAACAAACTTTCTCCACAATTAAAGACATTTTTACTGGTTAATGCCCCCCCACTTTTTTTTAATCAATCTTGTCCACCTGTTACTGTTACACAGAAAAAGGGCTATTGTTTTATCAACTCATCAATAGGTTCATGTACTTTTACACTTTTACCTTTCCCAACATGAAATGTAAAATATATTGGTCGAATTCAGGGCTTCAGTACATCTGTGTGTGTTTCATGAACGTTAGCGGGCAGCAGATGCCAGTGGTGAATGATAATGAAATGAGTGGCTACTACGCAATGGACATCGGCTCCAATTGGATACCGGGGCAAGAGGAATATGCATGCAGTCTAACCAAAAGGGCCGCGAGGCCCCAACCAATGCAAACTACCTTCGCATGACAATTAGGGAGCTAGCATGAGGTACTGCCTTCCTGCCTACGTGCCTCAAGGAATGGGCACAGAAAGAGATTGTGTGTGTGTGTGTGTGTGTGTGTGTGTGTGTGTGTGTGTGTCGCCTTCCCTCTCTCTCTGCTGTTCTGTTTACATACAGTATGTGATTGGATTTTAATGAACGATGTCACCGGCCGGGGTTGATTCGGAGATTATGTAAGCTATTGTGTAGATGTGGAACGTTTTGTTGTACCGTGTGGTAAACGGAACTCTTTCTGCCCCGTTCTTTTAAAAGAGCCGCTCGGGCGAACGTCCCAAACTGCTCGTGTGCAGCTCAGATTTGGCTTAGCTCAGTCATGACGCAAGCTCTCGGTTTCCCTCCCTTCTGTCCGCCTACTTTAATCTTAACAGGCACCGATTTTAAAGGACACATATGGTCATAGACACAGTCCTCGCTCTGTCCACCTCTATCATCTCCTTGTTCTGCTGTAGGCCTCTAAGTATGCTCATTTTCTCCATGACTGCACTATTTAGGCTAGACACAGGCTACTGTACCCTGTAACCTCTCTCTCTCTCTCTCTCTCTCTCTCTCTCTCTCTCTCTCTCTCTCTCTCTCTCTCTCTCTCTCTCTCTCTCTCTCTGCGCTCCTGATCAGTTGCATTTATAGATCACGGCCCAATCTTTTTTAGATGCATGCTGGGAAGGCAGATAGTGTAACCGTGGGGTTTAAACGGCTCTGCCTGAGGGGACCTTTAAACGCCGCTGTGCCACTCCTTGTTACCGTCATCCCCGGCAGAGCAGGTTGTGTGTGCCATCCTCATTACACACCGTGTCCGTCACACAAACACACACACGGTGGCCGGCATCTCCTCACCAGGATGGGCGACAGGATGGGAGAAATATCAGATTCAGAGCGGCACTCTTTGTGCTGCTATGCTGACATTTTCCCTTCGACTGTTTGTTTACCGTCTAGAACGGGGGATTGGTGGCCACGGGAAGCGGCCTGTCAGCCTCCATTGTCAACACTGCTGCCTGCTGGCGACAGGAAATTGGTGACTGTATTTCTTTTTCCCACGGATCAGCCTCTTCTATTTCTCTCCATCTGTGTCTTTCATGAAGTCAGTGATTCTCAACCTTTTTGGACCCCAAAAAGAGGTGGCTCATAGCTCACGTTTGCTACATAAATGCAGTTTTCCCCACACAAACATAGGAAAAGAATATTTAAAAATCTTGAAATCATTTCACGGGCCCTTCTAGATGCATGATGCATGTGAACCCACCTGGGGGTTATTTCCACTCTTTCTCTGCTTTTCTATCTCCTTTGGCCCCCCGTCTGTCTTTCCTTCTTAGTAAACAGCTGTGGTCTCGTACCTTATTTTGACAAGCTTCATTTGTAAGCTTGACACTGTGCAGAAACCGTCAGCTTTATTCATGCCTGATTTTTTTATTTGTGAAGCATCGGTATTGATTAAATCTACTGGGGACCATCCTCCAGATTACTCTACAGCAGACATCTCACAAGTTTGTTTTGTGACTTTGTCTATTTTTAGGAGGGTTGATTCATTAAAGGTACAATAAGAATTTTCTGCTATTTCCTATCCGCCTCCATGTATTTGTGATGCATCTATCTATCGAACATAAGAAAATAAGACCAATGGCAAAAGCGTGTTGCGATGAGGCAAAGGAGCTCATGGAAAATTTGGTCTTTATTCCCTTTAGTACTTTTTTATTACCTCTGTTACTTTTTTAATCCTGAAAAGAACCAAATAAGAACAAAAAAAATCTGCTTTCTCAATAAGGGTCTTTGGTTCAATACATTTGCTCTTGGTTATGTGTAGAGTGTGATCCCGTGCTGCCATGCATAGCGAGGCAGGGGCGATAGGTCCCCACACTAACAGTTTGATCAAGCCACGGCTTTCATACGCCTCCCAGTGGTGTTCCACAAGGCACCAAGCTGGGCCCACACCCTGAAACCCAGACTTTCTGCCCTTCCCGCCTTCCAAATCCTGAGATAGTCCCTCCTTAACAAACACGGAACCGCTGTGTTATCCGGGCCCTTTATTGACGGATTGCACTCGCTCCCCTCCATCCCAATGGGGGGTGCTTTCTCATCACAAGGACTTCCTTCAATCTCGCTTCTCTCTTTCCCTCAACACACTCTCCCTTGTTTTGAGGGCTGACAAATGAAGGGATAACGAGTAGAGGGGAGAGCAGAAGAGAAAGGAGATACAGAAAGCGATGATTAGATTACTGAGTTAACACTCCTAATGAGCACTACAAAGGATTCTAGCCGTGTCTCCTAAGGGGATAGTGCTGGGCTTTCTTAACACAGGGTAAATTTTGTGTTGTATGTGCTTGGATGCTTGGACGCTTGGACGCTTGCACGCCCCGGCAACGCAGAGCTTAGCATGGGACCCATTGTCCCCTCTGAGTAACTGTGGAAGCCCCTTTTAATTGCCATTGAAGGCAGATGAAGGGTTGCTCTCAGAGGGTTCAGAGGACAAGGCATTGTCACCGAGAGGGAATACATGAGGGAGACGTTGGGGGCTGTTTACTGATTCATGCGTTTATGCGTTTGTGTGTGTGTGTGTTTGTGTGTGTGTGCATGTGTGAATATTCATAGTTGGGAATGGGTATGTGTGTATCTTGTAGCAGGATTGAACTTTTGTTCAACTCATGACTCTGCAGATTGTAAAGTCAGCACGCTGACATTTGGAAAATAATAATTCCTTGTCACGGCCCGAACCGGATCAGTATTTTCATCCACCATTGTGTCTCTATACAGGTAGAATGTACTGTCCAGTTTGTTGTTACTCAAGTTGTTGTAGGATGTTAAAACTTTTAACATGAAACACTATACTGTACGAATGTAAGAATATATACAACCAGTTGACTAGAGACCGAGATCTTTGTGGACACGGTATAAGTATGTTTTTCAGAAACAATGGAAGTCACTGTTTTAGAATGCGGTTTAAAAAAAAAAGCAAAGCACACTGCCGACTGTTTATTCACTCATGCCACATTTCCACATAAACGTGACTCTGAGCTCATGTTCCTGACCTTCCACCATTGAAAACAAATATGATAAACAGAAAAGGCCAATGTTAACCACAATGTGTCTATATCAGGAGCATACAATATTTAATAAATATTGGAACTGCAAAGCACAAACTCGTATGCAACACACTAGAAGGCAATAACAGCAAGGCAGTATTTAATAACTGTAACACAGTTTCGTCAAGCAGCCCTTTAATGAAGTTTTAAATGCCAAGCAAACACTGTGTGATAAGCCCTGACTGTTTTTGAAATGGCTGTCAAAACCACAGAACGGAACCAAAGCACGGTCTCGTTGCCGACGCTCTGCAGCCAGACTTTATTTGCTGCGGATTCCTGCTGCACTGCCGTGTGGGTACCGTAATTACCTTAATAGACACACAGCACAATATAAAGAGCAGTTAGCTTAACCTAGACTGTGCCTGACAGCATTTCCGGTTTGGAAAAGGAAACTTCTTCTACTTATTGTTGTGTTTTCGTGGGACACATTTATAGCTATCGGACTTTATTTGTTGTTAATTCCTCAGCGTGTCCTGCTGCATTACTATCTTCACTAAAAAACAAAACAAAAAATGACTTCTACATATCTGTTGATGCCTGTGTTCATGTTGAAGGGTTGCATTGTCATGCCCATCCCTATGTTGAACATTTAACAAAAGTTCAGTCCCGATTTAATGGATGGATGGTTAGTTAGGCAGTTGAGCATGGGCAAATTCAGTTTATTATCATCCAACAGCATGTCATTAAATGAACATAAGAAGCACTAATGTGCGAACATTTTAATTAAGTGTGAAAGAGTTATTGAGGTTGTTAGATTTTAAGCAACAACCTTCCAGTTTTAAACCTACCTCTCTCGTCACCAGTGTTAGGGGCGTTACTCCAAAAAAAAGTAATGTAATATGCAATACTCGTTACTTTAAAAAAAATTAAGTGATGCAATACTTATTTACTCCCTGTAGAAAGTAATTCATTACGCTACTCATAACATTATTTTTGCCTTACTTACGTTGTCACGTAAAATTTTCCAGTTAACAGTATAACGTTAAACCTTACATACAGGTGTATCTCGAAAAATGATAATATCGTGGACCCCCAACACTGGTCTTCACACAGTAACAAACAGCTTTAAGAGGGCACAGCAGGACATGTGTTTGGCTATGCTACCTACCTAAGTGTTGCCCCTGGATACAGACCATCACCTAAACAGGGGTCGTGGCCATAGGTGCTGCACCCTCGTCCTGCCCCCATTAATCCTAAATGAGATCCTGAGATGTAGATCGATGGGCTATGACTGACGCGTGGTTTAAGCACTGTCGCGCTGGCGGATGATTAATGGGCACGCTCTGTTAGCTGATGACAGCAGCTGAGAGACGGCTGGAAACACTGCAGCGGCGGCGGCTGTAGGCAGAGGAAGGCTGTGTGTGTGTGTGTGTGTGTGTGTGTGTGTGTGTGTGTGTGTGTGTGTGTGCGCATGTGTGCGTGTGCGTTCCGTCCACCTGGGGATGCCACTGCCTTTAATGCCAGCTTGTGGCTTTCTCAGTAGGACCGTCCTGACTTCTGAGTGGTGAGAAAAGAGAACAGAAAGTGTATGCTGCTTTTTGTGCTGCTATTTCACGGCTTAAATCCGCAAAACGAACATCTAAAGATGAAATACCAAACGATTGTCTGCAACAGAGCAGGGGACCAGCTGCAACAATTGCCACTATGTCTCAGCTGACAGAATCCCCAGCTTCACTAGTTTGGCGGTTTTTATTTGTGTGCAGCGTTGGCAATGGTAAAATATTGTGATGGTGCAATAATGAGCCCAGATGGCTGTGGTTTCCATTGTCGCCATGGTTCCCATCACAATTCTGCTCCGCTCTCAACCCCTGGAGGGCCATCCAAATGTTAATAAATGTGTGCGTGTGTGCACACATTGTCTATGTTTGTGTCTGTGTGCCACATGTGCTTGCGTGTGTGTGTGCGTGTGTGTAGTTTTCTGTGCGCACGCCCTCTTGTCTGTGTTTGCGCTTGTGCACATTCGCACGTTCTCTTGCATGCCCGCGTCTAAGCGCTGGCCGTGTCCTCCCTGAGCGTTGGAGCGGTTTATTTGCGCGTGACGTATTGTCAGCGGGAAGTGAGGAGGGTTAGCCTAATTACGGAGGAGAGACGGGTTAGAGCCACAGTTTGTTTTTCATCCGCTGGTGTGCAGAACGCTACACCACTTCCTCTCTGCAGCATAGGCCCTTATGTAACCGGTCCTGTCCATACATCCAAGGAAACACTAGCTCCAAAAGTAGGCCAGAAAAATAATTACTCAGATGAACGGAAGAAAAAAAAAAAACACAGAGGGAAACAGAGGAGAGCAAAAGAATAACTTTGTGACTGGGGTCTGAAAGGTTTGTTTAAATTATATAAAGATTTGTGTTTCCCCCCATTCGTCTGCCCTTCACCCACCCTGGAACTGAATGAATTTCCCTCTTTAGCACACCGCCCCTCCGTGTGACGGCGGGGCCTGAACGCCACGCTTGACTTCAGTGTTCACCAACAAGCCTTCACAGTCACACACACAATAAGGATGCATCTGGTAACGGCTGTCTCTGTGGAACACAGATATGGTTGTGTCTCCTAATCATCCTACCAACACACCTGTGTCACTATGTAGGGTATAGTGTGTTCTCGGGGTTGCGTGAATGCCTGTGCATAGCGGCAACAAAGGCCTCAGACCGGTTTAATTTGTAAGTACATTTTCACTATAATAATAATACTAATTATTCTTAAAAATAAATGTGTTTTGCTGATGAAACAACCCATATGAAGCCGTTTTATTTATTACTTTAATTTACATTTACAGCATTTTTATCTAAAGCGACTTACAAGTAAACAGTTGAACTGGTTAAACACCAGTTTTTGCAAGCAAATAAAATGTTCCCAGAATAAGCGCAGCATCATGTAACAAGGTTACTTATTATCGACAGGTAGTGTGGGAATAGAGGGAGGTGCGAAGGACTGGCTAATGTCATTCACTTTCTTTGAAAAGAAGGTTACAAAATCATCAGCTGACAGGGCGGAGGGCGGAGGAGGGGCGGGTGGTGTGAGCAGGGAGGAAAATACGGAGGTGAATTCAGAGAGGAGGCGGTGGTAGGCTGTGAGATACAAGTGCCGGTCAGATTTTCTCCATTTCCTCTCAGCCGCTCTAAGCTTTGTTCTACAAGCGCGTAGAGGTTCCAATAACCACGGAGTAGGGGGAGAAGATCGCACTGTTCTGGTAGTAAGTGGACAGAGGGTGTCGAGAGGATTTTAGAGAGGATATGAGAGTGTAGGTAGCCTGGTCTGGGGATAGGAGAGAGAATTGTTTAGCCGACGGTAGTAAAGAGACTACTGCAGAAGAGAAGGATGAGGGAGAGAGAGATTTTAGGTTACGACGAGAGGCGACGCGGGTGGAAGTAGCAGGGGCCGAAAGAGGATTTAGGGTGAGGGAGAAGTGATGATCGGACACCGGGAGATCCAGAATGTTTCCTGCCCTGTGTGTTGGAGGAGAAGGCGAGAGTGTGCGGTCAAATGATGAAAAGAAATTAAGAAAGTCTGAGTGCAGCTTCTCTGGGGGATGTTGAAGTCACCAAGGAGCGTGAGCGGTGTCCCATCTTCAGAGAAGAAGCTTAAGAGGACATCTATCTAATCTAGGAAGTCTCTGGCCCGGGGGGGCGGTAAATTACGACAATTGTGAGTTTAACAGGATGGGTGACAGAGACGGCGTGGAATTCAAAAGAGGATATGGCCAGGTGAGAAAAAGTGAGAGCGCTATAGGTCCACTTGGGAGAAATGAGCAGTCCTGACCCCCCCCTGGCCGGATGACCTGGGTGTGTGGGAGAAGGCGTACGCTGAAGAAAGAGCTGCTGGGGTCACCATGTTGGTCGGTGTGATCCAGGTTTCCGTCAAGGAGAGGAAGTGTAGAGCCTCAAACTAGGCGTAGGCAGAAACGGCCTTGGTTTTCTTGATGGTGGACTGGCAGTTCCAGAGTCCTCCAGCCACGACTAGGGCGGCAGCAGGCGATCGGGGTGGGTACAGCAGGTTGGATGGATTTCAATGTCGGGGCTGAGAGCGTACTCTGCGAGCACGTTAGTACAGGAATATAGAACCAACACAAACAATAGAAAACGAGAAAGAAGAGTCACAAATACTAGCGTGATACTTAGCCTGGCAGGTTTTGTTGCTGCCTTCCTCGGATGACTCCCGCAGGAAGACTCCCTTTGTCTTTGCACGCTCACTCTCTTCGTGCTCATGCTGGCTACAGCTAGCGCTATACAGTTAGCAGCTAGCTAAATAGCGCTATACTGGACAACCTTTTAGGCCTCACCTTCCTTCTAATCGAGCTAGAAATGACATTATGCTTTAGTTAAGAAAACATACATTTTTCAGATTACCCTTTATATATTTACATACCGGTATTTACTGTATGTATCCAACTGCATCAAAATGCATTATAATAGCAGTATATCTTGTGCTGTGCTGTGTAAAATATGTCTCAGTAACTCTGGCAATAGCAGAGCTGTAAAGCATTGTGATCATTCTCTGAGCTGTCATCTTTGGGTTCTTAGGCGCGCGCACACACACACACAGACACACACACACACACACACACACACACATAATTTGACACTCTCTCTCTCTCTGTTTCCTCCAGACACCCCATTCCGGGCGGGCCAGGAGCAGGACCTGAAGGAGGCCCTACAGGGGACAGACCCGTCTATCCCTCTGGTGTTTGTCAGTGGGAACCATGACCTGGGCAACAGGCCCACAGCGGGCACTGTGGAGCAGTACTGCAGTGCCTGGGGGGATGACTACTTCAGCTTCTGGGTCAGCAGGAGGGGCATAGTTTTTATCTGGTTTTATTATGTTTAATACCATTACAATTGGGTCATTCAGCAGACACTTTTATCCATTTTTATAATACTAGCAGGTCTAGGCAAGGATGCATACAGGTAGGCCGGGAATGTTGGGGATCGATCTCAGGACCTTTCGGCTGGGAGGCAACTCCCCTAACCTATAGCCTATCCTGCGTCGGGAGATGCAGTGGTCGTTGAGTTCTCTATCAGTAATATTTACTACTACTACTACTGGTAGTTCAGCTGCTGCCACAACAACTACTAGTTACATTTACATTTACAGCATTTAGCAGACTCTTTTATCCAAAGCGATTTACAATTAGTTGTAATATTACTGCAACTAAGCAACAGCATGAATGTTCTACTACAGTGGTTCCCAAACTTTTTTTCCTGCGCACCCCCTTCTATGTCCCAACCGGGTTGGCGCACCCCCAATTCACACTTCAAA
>JAODLI010042513.1:0-17656 GCA_027575585.1 Percopsis omiscomaycus
GTTTTGTCTGGACTTTTCTGTTTGTTTTCGCCCTGGCCGTTGGCCAGGTGGTTTTGAGTTTTGGACACTACCGTTTTTCCCGTGTGGATTTAGTTTTCGTTCCAATAAATATTCTGTTCACCACTGCCTGCCTGCCTGCCTGTCTGCGTTTGGGTCACCAACACAAACCCTGACAGTAATACGGTCAAGCAATATCTGAAAACACTTAATATTCATGTTTAGTGAAAATGAAAGTACAACACTTGAGAGACAAAGAATAGGTGCACACAGCTGACTGACAGCAGTGGGCAGACTACCGTTGCCTGCCAGAACTAACGCTACGCTTAATTTAAACAAACAAAACAAGAGGAACACAATAAAAACTATTTGAAGAGCGTCACATATAGGGCTCTAGTTTCCGGACGGCGCAAGGCAGGCGTTCAGTGTGACCGAATGCGTCACATCGGCGCAACTAGGCTGTCCCATTTCGAAGGCTCCATCGAATGTGGACGGAAAATGTTTTTAAATGTAAAATGTAAAAAAATGTACAATAACAAAATATATACATTTCTGGCTCCATTCTTCACTTTTTCCTTTCTTCAAAGTAAATTAAATTACTTGTGGCAAAGATTATAGAGCAAGCGCTCTAGAATCTTTGGTAGCGATGTGACTGCCTGGACAAGGAAACTAGGGCCCTCTAATGACACGTAGATATTGAATGATATTCAAAGTAAGGTTTACACAGAAAGGTATTAAAAACAGTGTGGGGAAAATGATTCATATTTTATGATGCTTTGCTTTGCACTAAAGACATTAGACAAAATTTCCAAGCTAATCCACTTTTCTTCTCACCCATCCTCACTTGTGTAGCCTCATTTTCGAAATCACCGCCCGAGGTTTGGTGAGGCGTTATTGATGTAGAAAATCCGTTCCCAAAGTAAGGGCTGTTCCCTTATTGCCAGAGTCACGTCCAGGTCATCTGGCCCTTCCACCTGTGGCACGGCTGTAGCCAGGAAAACAGTGAACGGCACTCTCCATGCATTCTAATCCGACATCAATATAGATAACCCCCCCCATCCTCTGGATATCTCCAGATGGCCATGTTAAGTTATGCCAGGGCAGGTCCACCCGTGGCCCCGGGTGCAATGGAGGTCCTGTCTTGAGGGTTTTTTAATATATCAGGCGGCGTGACAGAGTGACGGCCATGTGGACAGCTGGTATGAAAATACAGCCTTTATTGAGCTGTTAATAAGGCCCCGTGATTTACACTGCAATTGGGCTGGACAGCTGTATGGGGTCTGTTGCATTCAAGGACCTCGGAGGGGCGATCCATCAGCGAAGGCAGTGGCCACAGTGGCAAGTGTCTGTTCATGATGTATTCCGCTCAAAAAGTATCACACCGTCTCTGGGAAGACACACATCCAACTGTGAGAATGATCAAACGTTTTGGCCCACCCCTCCTGTCATGTTATGACAGTAACAAAAACCTTTTGAGCTGCATGTAAAACCGAAAGAGCATCTGTGTGCTAAATCCGTGTACTGAGAGTGCATTTGTTTGAGTCAGCGTTCAATGCTGGTTGACGCTACACTAGATTAGCGGCTCAGGATAGCATCCTGTAAATTTGAGTCTTCCTGGTTAAAGGTGGAAGCTGTTTTTATAAAGAGAGCTTGAAGTAGGCTGCTCTGACAGGTGCTAATGATGATTCTATTCCAATTGCTATACTGTGTCATGTGTTTTTTCTTTATTTACATTTTTTTGTGCTGTTTGTAAAGTTTGTAAATTTAACATGATATTCATCTACGAACTAAATGTATTCATTAAACATTGACAATTCTGTTGTCTCAGAGTTAATACAGTACGGACATTTTATACTTGAATTAATTTGTTTTTAAGTTGGCTATATACACATACAACATTTCCAGGAAACACTAAACAATGAAAACTGAAGCAAGTGTCACTTATGACGCATGCTTCAAAAATCAACCGACACGGCAAACCCTGGCTCTTAAAAACATTAAGCTAGTTAAGAACAGAAAAAGACAAGCGATTCCCCATTAATCAGCTGAGCAGCAGCAGCGATAACCCCGGTGTGAGACCCCTGGGATGTCAGCTATTTTCAGTTCCCCCGTTCCCTGAGATTACTCTACAAGCACTTTGACAGAGATTGCCGCAGCATTAGGGTGAAGCGGTGAGCATCAATAATTTAGCGGGTAATTGATTAGCCTGTGGCTGTGGCTGTTTAATACGGCCTAAGACGAGACTGGGCCATATTACATATTCACACCCAATGAGAAAGTGTCAAATCCAAACCGGCAGGCTAATAGAGAGGGACAGGGAAGAGATGGGCGCTGACAAGCCCCAAGGAGGAGTGCTTTTACGACATAAAAGTCCTCCCTTCTTGCGCTGTCAGAAAGTGATCTGAATCAAAAAAGAAGTGTAAACCTAACGGCCAGACAATGTCAGATCTGGGACTGAAAGTGCATCCTAATTTCCCCACCAATTCTACACTGTTGATAGCGACTAGATCTGCCAGGTTCTGCCTTGTGTAAAAAAACAATCCAAAGAGTCAATCTACATTTAAAATCCATCAGGCAGAATAATACACTTCACTGAGCAGATTTATGATGTGTAATCATCCTCTAATATTAAACAACACTTGCTGCATCAGGTGCATTTCTCATTATTTAGGTTTTAATACTCTGCTGCTGCTGTTTAGGAAAGGAATAATAAAATAGCTGTGAACCCATTTTAGAATAGATTACTTTCAATTGGCTCTTTTCAGTTTTGTGTGTTAAATTAAATAAATACCTGTGATGGTCTCAACTTTTAATAGAAACAGAATTCCAAGGACAGTATTTCCTTGGGAAGTTATGTAGTATTTATTTGCCACTCAAGCTCTATCGCTGGATGTCAGGAGCTTTATTACCTCTCCAGAATCACACACCATGGCTTAAAGTGTCTGTGGGCCGGGCCAGTCAGACCTTCTGAGCCACAAATATCTGCAAACGTGAAAAGAGAGACGCTTTTGAAGTCTAAGGGACGGCTCCACTGGGTGCTAAATCGAAATGATGCAAGAGATCGGTCTGTCATTTACTGTTAAATGAGAAATTGGATATCCCTGAAAGATTTTACTAGAATATGGCAGAGGCACATAGCGGCGTGCGCTGGGGTGAAACCCCGCTATATTTCAGAATAAATGAAGGCATAAGGGCTCATGTCCTTTCTGGTTTAGTGGGAACGGTTAACCTTTCCAGTGAATCCTCCATCAAAAACGCTGCAAAGGTGATGCACGGGGCAGTTTTGTAATAGATTTGTTTCTGCGCTCTCTATATAACTGTCCCTCCCATCTCCCTGATGTTAGTATGTCTTCAGAGGAGGATGGTTCAAAATCCATTAGGATTTATCACTAAGACATGCTTACACTTGGGCCCGACTAGTGCATGTCCAATTTATAATCTGAATATGAAATATATTGATGAATGCAAATGTGATGCACAGAAGACGACGTAACAGATGGTGGACAAAATGAAATGGCACTCTATTCTTGGATCAAATGAGGTGGGCAAAAAATTACATGGAAAAGTTAATGCATCAAATGCAAATTGTAACTGCAAGATCAAAGTGATGCAGGGTCACCTGGGCTGAGGAACTGTTACTAAATGTAAAACTGTTGTGCGCTGCATATCAGATGAAGATTTAAAAAAAAACATTTGTAGTTTTTCTCAACTTTGAGGTTAAAATGGCTTTATAGGAACAGTCAACCCAGAGAGGCAGGACTGGATTTTATTTAACGATAGTTATGGAATCAATTCTTTAAAAATGATCAAAGTCTCCAAAGACAAAGCAGTAGGGAAGAGTAGATTTTGGCACTGGACAATTGTATGATGGCGGCAGTTTATTTAAGGACAGGCTTAGGCGTGTTTACCATCATTGTGTATCCACCAGTAGGTGGGAGACAAACGCAGAACTGAGGTGAAAGGATTTGGTATATTCTGTACACGCCAGTATGATATCTATTATCTTAGCATTCACACCAAATGTGAGGAATGACTATATGATGAACAGTTGTGGCAAAATTGCCAAAACGCACACACATAACGCAGTTAAATCCCTACCCACAGCGGCACTGCCAATGTCCTTTAAACCATCCATTTTTTAAACACTGATTCCGTGAATGAACATCCAGTTCAAACTTCTCTTTGAAGGACATGTATGGAATAGTTGTGTTTCAACTCATCTGGACCATATAAATAGATGTAGTAGTGCCTCCCAAACTGAGGAGTTTATTTATGTACACAAAATGCGCATGGAAAACTACTGACACCACGGTAATGGGATCATTTAACTACAGCAATGCATGGGCTGATGAGTTTCTATAATGGCATGTGGGATACTTTATATCCTGACTTGTCAAAGAGTGACATGGAGAAAGAGAAATTGTTCGGCTTAGCACATTATCAGGGTTTCCTCTGCCTTAAGGGTTCCTCAGATAAATATAGAATATCAGGGGAATGACTGGGACAGGCTTGAATGTTTCAAGGCTTTCTCACATCTAGAACTGCATTGGCCTTCTTCAAAGGGAGCTCTGTCACTCTTTTTTGACAGGATACTTAGCATTCCAACGGTACCACATTCATTAGGCACTGGCGTCAGTGCTCGTCATCTCTTGAGCGTGTCAGTCATTCCGTCAGATCCACGTCACGTCAGGGAATCAGTGTGAACTCCATTCACTCTTTGCACCTCTGTGCACTCAATCTCTTAAGTCCTTTAGAGTACCCAGCGCTGTTGAGCTGAGCCAGACAGAGTGGAAACACTGCGGCTAATATCCCCCGGGTGATACAGCAGTGCGTGATTCGTTATTATCCAACGGTTGATTTCGCTGCAGTTCAGGATTGAGGTCAAGGTCAGCAGATCAAATGGGATTGATGATTTGAAAGATGTGGCTCTGATCCAGGCATCAAGCCCAATCCTCTGGCACAGAGACAGGAAAAGGTGCACACAGCTGTTTGTGATACAAGCGTGCTGTCGGACGCCTCCCTTGATCAGCAATTATAATATTGCTAATATATCAAATAGCATGATAGAAATAAAAAATAAAAAACAAAGCTAACATGAATAAATACATAAATTCATAAATACATGAATAAATTAGCAGTTCATTCCAGTTGAGTAATTTGATTGGACAAGAGACATTCCATTAGTGCTGAAATTACATGAACAACTTTACTAGTAAGTAATCACTCCGCTTTACAGGTGTGTCGATATAGCCGTTGATTAGACAACATATTTCTTTATACCCAGTGACAACGTAAATACGGAGACCTACTGTGAGAGGGTTTTACTTGACCCACTAGAGGGCAGTACAATTAGCAATGCAAATAAATACAATGACATAAAGTGACGCAGGCTAAAGAGTTCAGTCTTGCTAATGAGTCAGTCAGTGTGATTGATAAAAATAAGATTAAATTTGATTTTGCTTCGTTTTTCATGACAGATAAGGGACAATCGTATTTCACTGGCTGCACATCAATGAAACATGAAGATAAATGCGTAGGCTATAGTGATGGGTGGGTCGACCAGTAAGTTTACCAGAAAATATTGCGGGTGTGGGCGTGTCGGCAGCGTTCCGACTGAGTTATACTTATAAATAACTTACAGAAACATTGCGTGCAATAGACTAGGCTGTGAATGGGCAGCCACCACCTTTACACACATGCGCACGCACAGGAGGGTGCAGGACCTCTCATGCCCTGGGTGTCAATAATCTGCATTACCGAACTGTAAACCGAACGGCATTACCGAACTGTAAAGTATAAAGCCTAGACCCAGATGATATTAGGCTAAGATACAATATGCTATGATTTGCAATCAAGGTATTATTCTAACGTTTGGGCAAACAGCCCAAAAACTAAAACACTGCTCATTTTGCTCTGCAAAACCTTGTTGTCTACACCAGATTCTGTCCCTTTTGAAATGTGCATTATGAAAACATTATCTCTTACTCTATTGCAGTGGTTCCCAAAGTGGGGGTTGCGAGACACCGAGGGAGGGTTTGAAAAATGATTTCCAGAAAAAAAAATAATGTAAAAACGATTAGAAATTGCATAGAGGCATCACATGTCTGCTTCTACATACTGTATGTTTACTCAGTACTACAGTTTATACATGGAGAATACGGTAATGAAAAACCCTGCATCACTAGTAGGCTATGATACACAAAGTAGTACTAGCTAGTCACAAACTTAATGTGTTGCCTTGGAAACATGTTTTTAGTGCAATCCTGATGGCTCTGATTTCCTAGGTGAATAGCCGAATACAAATACGAAACCATAATCTGTTGTCTCAAATGACCTGATAAAAAAACACCCTTGTTCACATAACTGTTGTACTGTAGGCCTATAGAGGCGATATCACACGGGAGGGAGTGATTTGGCCAATACGAACAACGATAGAATACACCCTCTCTTCCTCACCTCGTACTCGACGTACTCCTCCTCCTCCACCTCGTAGGAGACCGTCTGGATCTTGACGTGCTCGCCATCCTCCAGCAGCTTGGCCTGGGGGTCCTCCGTGCCGGGCGTGTCCACCGCCACCGCCGTCGTCGCGGGGCCGGTGGCCTCCTTCCCCTTCTTCTCCGTGAAGGTGGTCTCGCAGCACTCGCTTTTGTATTCCGTGGCCTTGACGCCGGCGCTGTCCTCCTTGTATAGGATGAAGTTGGGCCTGTAGAAGGCCTCCACCGCCAGGTGCAGCGAGGTGGCGTCCAGCAGCTGCTGGGATTTTGTCTTGCCGTTGGCGGTGGCGTTGGCGGCGGTCGTGTTTCCACCGCCTCCTCCTCCTCCTCCAACCACGCTGCCGTTGCTCACCTTTCCTCCTCCTCCCCCACCTCCCCCACCTCCCCCTCCCCCCACGAAGTAGTTGATGATGTTCTCCTGGTACTGGTTGCTGGGGAAGTCGCCCCCGTAGCCGTTCACCATGTGTTTACTGCTCTTGTCCAGCAGGGGGTTCTGGAGTTCGCTGAGATTCTCCATGGCCACCAAGGGGTCAGAAGGTCAGCGGGGGAGGAGCTTGTTCTGGTGGGTAGAGGAGGCGGGGGCAAGGAGGGGGAGGGGGGGCTGGGGGTGGTAGGGCAGGGCGAGGTCTTCAGTGACGTCTGTGGACGGCGTGGAAGGTGCTAACGGGAATGAACACTCTGCAGGGATAGGGAATAGCAAAGTCATGAAATGATCAAACAAATTGAACACTACAACAATTGGATTCCACTAACATAAGAACACAATCTATCAGTAGAGATGGCCATCGGTTTTATAGACACATCAGAAGTATCTTTTTGATAAACAATGACAATACTGATCTGGTTCTGTGTGACTTATGTTGAGGTAAGGAGGAGTCAAGGCTTTAACAAAAGTTCATTCAAATCCCTAACATTTGTTCTCTCACCCTACACAGTTATGTACAGTAGAATCACACCTAAACACACAATCTGAAACAATAACCGTGTAAACATAGCCTGGCCATGTGCTTGAAATGCCTGTTGAGCATTTCTCAGCCTTGGTGTATATGTGGACTTTATGCAGTATATGGGCACAGGGCACATTGCTTGATTGACCGATCTCACACAACTTCCCCTATACAATCTTTATGATGATAACATACATTTTAGCTTTTCCTCCACGTATGACATGAGTCCTATGTTCACTTACAACAACCTCACCTTCTTTGGATTAATCTAAGATTTAAAACAATTCCAAAAGCAGATTAATTGTGTTCCTGGCCCCAATCGTGCATGTCTGACTTATTACAATATTTTAAGACACAGCAACCTTCATATCAAATTCTTTATGTGCAAAGGTTTTACCAAGGCAGCATGATGATTCATTCAAGGCCATGAGGGTAAAGTGTTGGTGCAGGGGTGAATAACCTGTACACTGTTATCTTACATATGGGAGACATACACACAAACGCACACACACACACACAAACTGGTTTTTAATCAGATAGGTGTTGTTTCCACTGCCTCCATTACTTTTAAAGAGAAAGGGTCAAACTTAGTCAAAGGTCAAAGCTTATATCTGTAGCCCATCCCAAGCATATCTCAAAGGAATTACATATTGTATGCAGTGCTACCACATGATGTACAGTGTGTGTGTGTTGCTATGCAATCTCTCATCTGTATCCGTCAAGCCCACATCTACCCAAGATATTTGGGCTTCTTGGGATGACGTTGGGTAACGTATACTCAGAAGAACCATAAAGCTCAAAAACAGTCAAACAAGCGGGGCCTGCATATCTCCCGAGAGTCCCGAGAAGAGACCTAATCAAATCTGAAAGCACCTTCGCGGGTGTACAAGCGATGTAAGTTGAATAATCCTAACCATATCGTGTTTCACATTCTATCTCCTCGTCCATTTCTGTCTGCTTTGCTTGTCTTGTAACACCTCGTAATCCATCATTTCATTCCTCTTTGTTGAACGTGTATGGCCAACGCTTGCTGTACATATCTTGTTTTCCAGCCCATGAATAAAAAACAAGTCTCTGTGCTCCAGGCTTACTGGAGCATGGTGAAAACTGGACAGCCAGCCAACTTGTCTGGGTTCCTCCCTCGACATATTGACACTGTTCTGCATCATTTCCCATTTTGGTCCACAGCTTCTGGGCGTATACAATTCTTTAGCCAATTGATTTAAAGTCTTTTGTTATGAATGTGAGCTCCTGAAGTGAAAATAAAAGTAATTCATTTTCTGTAGTATGTACTGCAAAGTGTTCAAAACAAAGGATTTATTGGACGGCACACGGGATTGAGGATGCAGAACACCTCACAAAATGCTTTTTTATTTTTATTTTTTAAGGTTTTATGCTTCTCAGTCATTGGGTGTCAAGGACAAGTTTAACGCAACAAACTTTGAGATGTTAAGACGGAGAACGGACGGAGAATGACTTTCTCAATCAAAGCTCGTCCTCTAAAGTTTTGGTTCCCTCTTGTCATTTTTCCCAGAGGCACAGAAACAACGCCTAGAGCTGTTCCAACCGCTTTAGCACACATACTAATGATAATGAACTGATCATCTTCTGACTATTAAACACTCTAAATGGCCAGCTGTCACAGCCACTTGTAGAACCCAGTGGATGAGAGCTCGGCACTGAAACGCCTAAAATGTATTCATAATCTATTCATACACCTTACTGTTTACTCTTACCCTTCCCTGAGCGCTACGGGGAGATGCTGGCTTTCTTTCCCTTCCATTACTCAACGATGCACTAAAAAATCTTTCGGGACTGTTATGCTTGCAAATTGGGTTGTGTGTTGTTGCAGACAGTAAACTCAGGGTGGTCTCAGGGAAATGGGAATTTAAGTGTGAATAAGCCAAGACTGTGCAAGCAATGTAAACACATCAGAAACATAGAAATATATGCAGTATATCTCCCCCTTCGCCTTCAGTGTTTTGTAAATGTGTGTGTGTTTGTGTGTGTGTGTGTGTGTGTGTGTGTGTGTGTGTGTGTGTGTGTGTAGGGGGGGGGTTGTTAAATTAACAGAACTTGACAAATGTCTACTGTACATAGGCCTATGATACGATAAGGTAAGATATTCATTGAAATTCAGCCATTACAGCAGCTACTCTACATAGAAGGATGCACGCTAAGGAGATAACGTCATATGCTTGCAGATTTACACAGAAAAATACTGATACACAAATATGAAGATACAAGGTGCCTATTGTTCTACTGTACATGCATGCATTTACATGTACAAGCTACCATTATTAGAATAAACACTTAATTATAGCACGAGCCACCGCCTTTATAGGCATAACCGCATGAAAGCATGACAATATTGTAAGCAACCATAACCACAGTTCATCTCCAAAAGCATCAGCCCGGCGACTTCGACCCCCACCTTGAGGACAAGTGTTATTTGAGACACTGCGTAAGTGACACGGGTCAGGGAAGAAGCTGTGACAAGCTAAATGTTTTTGTAAGAAGGAGTGCATGCCAGGTCTCTAGGTCTGGCCCAGGGGAGAACGCATCAGCGAATGTCCCAGAGTGAGGGTACTGGAGCTTAGCGCAGCAACGGTGGCAATCGCTACCACGTCCAGTCAAACTGAGAGACACACTGCACAACCCAATTAGACACCCGTCAGCACACTGCATTTCCTTGTGTTAGCCCTTTGCCAATCAACTGCAGGCCCCTCGACCCCGAAGCCAAGACCCGGCATTATCAGCCAGGGCTGGAGGCAAGCTCGGCACAATGCAGCTGAATACCAATGCATCTTATCGGTCAGCAGTGTTGACCAATTCCACCTGGCAGTGTGTCCGAGAGATTTCCCCTGTTCATGTCACCAGGGAGATTTCCTATAGCGAAGGTTTGAAGCTCCAGTTAAACAACCTCATCTTTCCGTAATTTCATTTTTCAAGCAGGGACAGGGGTTGGTATGCTAATCGAGGAAATTTAATTTGCCAGCGAAGTTCCAGATAACACACTGGGATGTATCACCTGTTGTTTCTCCTGCTGGAATATTTCATGGGATATTAATGGTGTGGCGGTAATCCACTTGTGACATCAATCAGGAATGAATCCCAAACTAAATTTATCTGTCAACCCTGCCATGGCCTCGGCACATGAAAGGACAGTAAAAGATTAAGCCAGCCGGATAAGGATAAAGAGTGTAATGGTCTTAGTGCTGTGTTGACTGATCCTTTTAAGAACTATTATCATCAAAGGAAGCTGTGCAAAATGTCTAAAAAAAATCTACTTGAACCTAATCGGAATCGCACTTCTTTGTAATTTCAGACTTCCGTCGCTTGCTTATCTATAAAACATTAATGTTTTTGGAATTGATCTTCTACTGAGGGAAGTTCACGTTGATTTGACTACTCTTAACTCGGCCCAGTGGGTAATTTAAAGGGAATATGTTGTCAATAGCATTCATTTGAAGAGACATAGATGCTACAGGGGTTGTTAAATGGGCCAGAACTGACTTGCCTTCATTGACTAAGTGATTCAAGCTTCTCCTTGGTGATTACATAACTGCAGGATTCAGTTCAGTTCTGGCTTTGTCATTTTTAATCGGACACAATCGTCTAGGAAAACTGTGTGGGAATTATCTCTGAAAATATCTTTTGTAAACAAAACCCAATCTGAATTATATTGTGCTGTTATTAAATTAAACACCTATTGAGCTAATGTTTGTATTTTTAGCTACATTTACATTTACAGCATTTGGCAGACGCTTTTATCCAAAGCGACTTACAATTAGTACATTTGTCAACAGTTGAACTGGTTAGCTAAGTCATTAATCATATCTGTGTCTTTGAAGTGTCTTTGAAGCCAATCTGAGATGGTCTGTACTGAAAAAGTTCTGGGAGCGGAACCGTAATCAAACCTGAAATTTCCAAAGCACCATAGGTAGATCTGAAGGAATTCAGATAGATGGTATGCTATTATCATTGATGTGTGTGTGTGTGTGTGTGTGTGTGCTTGAGGGTGGACCAATCACTTGCATGCATTTGTTTTTGTTCAAGCTAAAGCCTACATGAAAATGTAGGCTACAAATACTGTACCACACAGAAGAATACCCTATATTTCTCAAAAAGAAATATAATTAAGATTATCCATAGTATCCATAGTAGCCTAATAGTGCATAGGCTATTTTTGTTGGTCTGTTTTAGCTGGCATACAGTGATTTCTAATGTTCACATTAACTTACTGCTATCGTTAATTAGTCAAACTAAAGGTTGCGGCGCTACTGCTTAGCTCATTATCACCAATGACCAAATCGATAAAAATACCACATTTTTCAAAGAACTCATTTAGACTATAATGAGAAAAAGGGACTGCACAGTATGAATATGTGCTCTGGAACTCGATATCGGTGACATATCCACCACCCGTACCGCGCTGTATCCAGGAACTGTGCGCGCGGAGTTGCTTCCATCGACAACATCCCACACCCTAGACACAAAGAGCACTGCAACGGTTCACTCCACTTGTTTCTCAGTTAAATAAAACACAAGATGCGATACAGCGCTCTTGTATTAGCTGCTTAACAAAAACAAAATAAATGTTGATAAGCATCTTGACATTCCACTTAATAAATAAATACAATTATCTCTATATCTGCACTAAAGGTTGAACTACAAAGGACAAAATCACAGTTTGAAGCATATTTTTTGACAAAAATGCATATAAACGTGAAAACTTAAGGTAAAGCGACTGTGGTTGTAACTGTTATTAGTATGCTATGTATTGTTATTATATTAGTATGTATATGGTTTTCTTACCTGGGAGTTTTTGACAATCCAAATAGTATTTGGCAAATGCACCGACTTGCTTGTTTTTGTCTTTGCATTATGGCTAGTACGCCGGTGGTATCGTCCTTAAAAAAGACGGAACATTGAGTCATTTGTGTAGCCTACAACCTGGGTGCGTTGAGTGCTGACGACCTGTGCCGCGTAGTGTGGCTCATATCCTACGCTACACCCGATCATATATCGTAATCTTCCTTCTATAGAAAAATCAACTGCGCTGCAATATAATTCGACTAAAACGTTAGGCTTTCCTTGAAAGATCAATTCTGCTGTGGTTGTTCAGAGAACCACACGCTGGCGGAGGAGAGAGAGGAATGAAGAGTTTGGCTCCGATGTGCGCAGCGCGAGTAGCCTATGCGTCCACCCACAATCCTGCGTGCACTTTCTGGCTACTTAGCATGTTTTAACGGCATTTTTATTTTCTTGGAGCAAATAGCTTGTCTTTCCATGCATATTCAATTATTGTACGAGTATTCAACAGGTCTGTCTAAGCCACTATTCTGAAGACCAGCGGTTGTCATTTCAAGCCAGAATTCCAGCATGGTTTACCGAGCAGGAAGGATCAAGGACAAGCGAACAGTTTAGTCAAATTCTGCAGCGCGTTAATAGAGACAAGTTTACTTACTTTAGTTTATTACGTTACTTTTTGCTGAAATTGCTGGATAGTGCACACGCACACACACGCACTCACACAGGTAGGCCTACAGTAGGCTATAGGCAGTATCTGTAGATGGTCAGTTATTCTTCAGACTTTCTCCCGTTGCATATTCTGTAAAAGCCAATAGGCTAGAACTTTGCACCCATCTATCCAATCACCGAGAAGAGACCAATTAAAATGATCACTGACAGAACTAAGAATGTTAAAACTAAATTAAATTAGCGACATGAAGAAAGTAAAACAGTGTGTGGCAGTTTATAACACTTTGAAAGGCTGTACTGTATGGTCGGTGTATCATTATTATGATATCAGAACACGTTTTACTGAGGCCTATAAATGTAACATAATATATTAACTAATTTAATAAACTATATAAAGTTAAACAATCTACCACACATGTGTGATTTACTGTTTGTCCTTAATTAGCCAATTACCCACATAGATTTTATGTCCACTGTTAAATTCGGTTCATCTGCTGGGGTTAATGTGAAGCTTATGTCTCTCACTTGTGAACCTCAACGAGAGCCAGCAGTTATGAAATCCTTAAAACAATGACCTGAGATCTAAATGGTCTTTTCAAGTATCTGCTGCGTGTTTGCATGGCCCTGGTCACCACCGTTGCCCTTCTGATGTGTACTTCCATTGGTAGAGAAGGATTTGTGGTGTTGGAAATCTCCCTCCTTTCATGTAGTTTCAGCTTGAGATAAGGTTGGAAGCAAAGCCTGCTGGATAGAGGATCAAACACTGTCATTTTGTTGCTACGGTCATAGGTGAGTGTGACCAGCGGTCGGGCAGACGGTGGAGGAGAGGGGGCGAGCACAAGGGAGGTATTTCTGACAGGCTGTGTAATAGCCTCAGTGTTCTGAATCACGGAGCACACCCGCATCCCAGCGCCTCTGATAAATCCCCAGCTTCCCTGTTCCTTCTCTCTGCCTTTTTGAATGGCCCTCAGTCAGAGACCACGTGCTTATCTCTTCACCTCTTTGTAGTCACACTATTTCTGTCAACTGTATCCCAAATTAAAGGGCTAAGGAACTTGACTTCATTCCTTCCTTGCTTCAATGTATTTGAGGGCTGAAATATTCTACTCGGCCGCTGCAGTTAAAGGTACACTCCCTGACTGCGTTACAATGCCCCCCAGAACCCAACATTTCTTCCCTTCCGAAAGTGTGCATGGCTATATGGGGAGAGGTAGAGAACAGCAACAGAACATTGTTTTTGTAACGCTGCGTTCAACTAACAAGGGCAACACAAAATAAGGAGTGTACCTTTAATGAACTTCATCTTTTAGTTCCAACCTCCATTGGTTTCCACTGTGTCTCAAAAACATACTGACTGAAGTTGACAACACATCCACACCAGATCCCTCTGTCAAATCTCTGCAGTATTTCATCCCCAATGTCAGCCTGCGGACTCATACTGAGGTAAGCGCTACAGTCGAGGGCTCTACTAAAGTTTAATATCATCACTTAATCCATTGGGGATGCACCTGCTGTGCTATTGTAGTCTTTAGATGGTTCCTCGTCTGCTGGTTGGAGGAGGCCATTGCGCGCGCCACTGTAGCCGCAGGCATGCCTCGCATCGCAGATGAGCCGCGATATCCAATTTGTTTCCTTCGCCACAGAACATTAGTGTCCCCAAATTAATACCCCCCCCTCCCCCCCTCCGGCCCAGCGGATTGCTATTCTGTCTCCAGACATGAGAAAGACACATAGGGATAATGGCAGATTCATGGAGAGAATTCTTTTAAGCCCAAAGTGTCTTGTCTCCACCGTACTGTGCTCCCCCCCCCATCCACCTTTCTCTCCCCCCCCCCTCTCTCGTTTGTCTGTCACCTTCAGAGCCCCTCTCCCAGATGAGTTTGGAAGGCAGTGGACTCTCCCACGCTGCCACGCTCGGAGCGGCGGCACCTCCAGACGCTCCTACCTGATGAATAGACATGCGCGCGGGAGGGGGGGGCAAATGGGAATACAAGTGAGAGGTAAAGTGAAAAATTAAGTTTGAGAGGCCATTACTTCCATACAGCTGTGCCTCCCAGCCTTCTGTCTTTTACAGTAATCAAGGAATCAGATATCCACAAAAGGATTCAACTACATCCATGTAGAAGCTGTGTAAAACGATGCAATCTTATGTAAAAGGATATATATACAAATTGTTGTCCCTTTAATACCACAGCAGCTTCATACATTGCTCAAAATAATCGAATTTGACAGTGCTTAATAAACTACATAGTGCTAATACTTCTGCAGCTACCATGTGTTGACAAAGCCAAGCTAGCAGTGTTGCTTAAAATGGTAATATATCAACAACCGCATTTCGTGTTGTAGAATAACCAGTCGATAATTCCATTTGGGTATAACGCCGACTGGGTCAGCCGTGCTTTATTTAGCGTATCGAGCAGAGATACTGTGTTCGGAATCTTGTGTTTAGTCATGGAGGGCGAAACCTGATCCCTCCAGTGTCTGTCCACGCCTGTGTTACTGCTCCTGGCGTTCTCCGCCCGCGGGTCTGCCCCCGCGCTCCTTTTACTGTGGGAGACAGGTGATTAGTAATTTGCCCACACCTGTCCCCAATCCCCAAGTCCCGTGAACCACACCTCCTGACATTCCCTCCCATACAAACAGAGGTTAACCACACACACACCTCCACACGGATTAAATCATAATGCATGCAGACATTGTCAGCTACTGCATTACACTATAAACACGCTAACATCTATATAGAGCAAGATATAATTAAATGGTGGTGTACGCCGTTTCAAGGTTAAACAAAGACAGCAAACTGAACAAAAACATGAATGCGATGTGTGCTGGTTGTAAATCATCACACACTCACACCAGCAATCACACGAAACCTGGAGGCTGTGTTCAAGTCCCTGAAAACCACTACTGCACGTTCAAAGAAGTTCAAGCTATAAAGAAAGACAGAATTATCATCTCCTTTTCTTCATGCAACACAAAACACCATCAGTGCAGCTGTTGAGCACTGTGGTCTTTCTCTCTCAACTTAAATGCAAGGCATTTGCCACAGTAATTTCAATGAAAATCCCATTATGTTGTTTGAAATATTTGGGCTTTGATTTGAGGCAAAGCTTTGAGCCCTTCATGAATCAAACCGAGAACAAAAGAGATCTGACATTCATCAAGCTATCTTTGGTTTGGAATGCAAGCACAACCAAACAGACTTTCAGGGACTATCAAGTTTTGTTATCCTCTCTTTTGAATATGAGGAGAATAGTCACAGCAGATTACAGGAAAAACATTGCTTGCAGACTGTTTACAGACATATCTCTCCACTCCAGCTATGTCAGATACAGGCATTCTATGTCATAATTGATTTAAAGGAAAACCGTCAGTGACTCGGCTCAGAAGTATTTGTTTTTTCTGCCTGCCCCCACATCAACCAATAATTGTTTCTTTACTTGCAAGTACCCCTTTGTTCACCGCAAATTGGTCTCTTCCTAATAATTGTCACAGGGAAGCCATCAAGCCACTTGATTTAATCTTTCTTCTCTGTCTTCTGTTGCTGAGACTGACATGTTGCCTATTTCCTATTCTTGCCTCTGGAAATATAGCTAAGATCCTGTCATCTTTTTCTTCCGCTTTTCTTTCCCTCAATTCAACTGGTATACTCAAAAACATACAGGCTCTTTTTGCAAGGATAGCTCCTTTTGGTATGAATCTTTTTCACCTTGCATTTGTGCAAGAGGCAAGCCTTAATTAAGCATTTGAATCACAATTGTGAACATTAGTGTGCTGAAACCTTTACCAGAAACCTTCTCATGCAAACAGATATGTTCTATTACTAATAGTGACTTGAGATGGTAAGACAGCCCCTGCTGAATATGTCTGTGGAACATCCCAACACCATTAATGTCATTAAGAAAATATTGTTTGCTCCACTCTCTCAAAGAAGAAATAAAACCTAATAAAGATTGTAGTTAAATATTAATCTGACCTCTTCGTCTGTCCTTGTCCGTACGATGCAATGGTTATATAGTCAACATTAGAGAAGAGGGAGGGAGATTAAGAAGACTTTTTCTGAACCTCTAAAGGCAGGAAATGCTCAGTAATGAGTCATCCTTGTCGCATAAAATCACTGACCAGAGTCCTTCCTTTTGCTTTTGGTTCAAGTGGATTTGTAGTGAGATAAAATAAGCTTTCTTTTGTCGTGACTGAAACGAGGGGAACCCTTTTAACGATCCCACAGCTAATCACAAAAAAAAGAAATAAATATCCTGTTTAGGGAGAAACACTGTTAAAGATTCAGCATATACATATTATGCTGTAAAATGCCATAGCACAACTTTTCCCTCTGGACTCTGCCTCTCTGAAGGCCAGTTCAAACGAGGCACAATACAGGGTGTGAGATTGGCCTGCAGGTGCACCTACAGTATAAAGGCGGGAGGAGAGATGCTCTCAATATGGCTGAAGGCATCCCGTGCGTGAGAGTCTGCCACCAATCCCATACAACAGACCGAATGCAAAATAATACGCCGCTGGATTCTCTATGCCACTTCTCTATGCCCGTCCGCGCCTTTCATCAGCCTCCTGCCTTGCCAGGAGACTCTCCGCCGGCGTGGCCACAGCAGTGCCGACCCGCGGGTCACCTGTTAAGCTCCTCTCTCTTTTCTGAGATCCCACCCCCCGCCTTCATTGTGTTGTTCACGGACACGTCTGCCTCAAACACCCCCCCCCCCCCCCCGGGCAGGCGGT
>JAODLI010042524.1:0-17655 GCA_027575585.1 Percopsis omiscomaycus
GTAGGTGTATATGTATGTATGTATGTATGTATTTATTTATTTATATATATATATATATATATATATATATATATACATTTTGCCAATAAATATTACGAGGTGAACACTAGATGTTTGGCCATTCAACAGTCTGTTCATTTAAATTCCGTTTACTGTAGATTGCATGGTAAGTATAAAGTAACTTTAGTGTGGACATGTGACACCATTGCGTGTTAAAGGGGTGCCTAATCTTGTCATAGGCCTTGGCCTGGTGCCCATGGCAGCCAAATATCCTTGCATCTGGTGGCGGTACCAGTGATCGACATGTCCGCATCTGGAATGTCAACAGTGGTTCCTGCATCAGTTCAATGGACATGCAGTCCCAGGTAAAGTGTTCCCTCTCTTTTCAATACATGCATCATTGGTTTTCTAGAACACTCTTAAATATATTGCGTGGGAAAGAAAATGTAGCTTTGGGTAATCTGGTCACTGCATGTATGATTGCTTTGCCTCTTTAGGTCTCTTCTCTGCTGTTTTCACCAAACTACAAGGAGCTGGTGTCGGGCCACGGATATGCTCACAACAATGTTGTAATCTGGAAATACCCTTCACTCAGCAAAGTTGCTGAGCTCACTGGTAAGTTATTTGGTCTAAATGCTTAGCCCACTTAGGGTAGGGCTCACTCTTCCACATTACTTGTTTTTTGCCAGCCATATTGGCTATAACTTTGCTAGATAGAACGCTAGATGGATATATTTAATAAAATAAAAAAAATCCTTTACACTACATACTGAAATGCTCTGCCCAGTGTTTAAACAAGAAACTTGCACTACACTTTTAAAGGATTTATTTTATTTTTGAAGTTGAACTACCTAGATTATGTCTCATAATCTGTAGTGTACAGCATTGTCTCTTGTCTTAAATAATGAGAAGCGTATTGCTCAACACTCTTACTGGGCTTGTAATCTACTTCAACAAGGCATCTGATTGAGTCTATTAAACCAACATCTCCAGAGATGGGATGGGAACCTCTGCATTATCATTGAGCAAGATGCCTGACTCTGCACCCTAATACTTGTAATAGTCTCTACAAGTGTCTTTTGGTAAAATTGTCTGCTAAATGACTAAATTGTATTACATTTATTCTCAATTTCTTGTGGCAGTAGAGTCCAAATGTTTAACGTCCACCTACAAAGGCCAGCAGGGCCAATCTTGACACAAAACCAGCAACAGCTGTTGTGTAGTAGACAGTATTGCTAAGACATGTGCTATATTATGGGTTCTTGAATATTTTTCAAGGCAAATCTAGCTCTAATGACTACCATGGTCATTAGTTTAAAATGTTTCTACTTATAACTGGTGCGCAGCCAGTTATCGACAAATGTACTTGCTGTAAAAAGTCTGCTAATTGAAGTGGGTTTATTTTATTTTTTTATGTGGGTAGAACAGGCATGCCTGGCTTTACTGTAAGGGGTGTTTGGGGTGCAACGGTCACTAAAAAGTTAAAGTATCTCATGCCTTAATTCTATGTCCTATGTGCATGTAACGCATGTCATTGGCAAATTTCTAAACTGGTGCTACACTGGAAATTGCACTCATTTCTGTGCTATACAGTTTAATCATCTAATTAGCCTTTTATTTTTAAGGCCATACGGACAGGGTTCTTGGCTTGTGTCTGAACCCAGACGGCTCTACTGTTGCTGCGCTTTCTGGCGATGAGACTGTGCGCATCTGGAAGTGCTTTGAGTTGGACCCTCTTAAGAAGAAAAGTGAGAGGATGGCCAAAACGACCAGTGTCATTCATCAATCTATCAGATAATCTATGGATCATGTTGGACTTAACTGAATATGTATAAATTATTTCCCATAAAAGGTTTCTGCATTTACCATGTTCATATAGGTTTTCCTGTAATCTAGGCTCGTAACCTGTCTTTTTTTTTTTTTTCTTCTGGTAATTCTCAAATGTTTCTATGAATTTGATTATTGTATGATCGCTGTATTTGCTTTAAATAAACTCTTCTAGTTCGACTTAAAGGAGTAGTGTCCAAACTTGACTGGCACAGTGTGTTGATCGATGGATACTTACAGTGGGTGCAAGTATTAAGGAGCTGGGGCTAAGGATGCTTAACATTATGCCAGGTGTGATGGTCTTAAACCTGCAACTTCCTGTTGAGTCAACCACTAGGCCATTGGCTTCCAAAGACCATCCTGACCATGAGCACTGCAAGTAATTTAGTGCTGAACAGATTGTGGCATGCTAAAGATAAGTCTACCCTAAACTACCATTTCCTAAGGCATAGAACACCCAGAAGCAGAGCTACTGCAGAGGGTGCAGCTGCCCCAGGGCCCATCCTCATTAGGTGTCCCCTGAGCTACTTTTTGGTTGCACCTCAACAGTAGAGGTCAGTCCCTGACTAACAGACTTAACGCCAAAGTACACTTTTGGCGTCCGGACGGAGCGCATGATGTAAATTTCATAATGCACACGTTCCAAGCTGTTGCAGAAACCCACAAGCCCTGGAACTATCGGTGCCCCGCCCCCCCCAAGGAGGGAGCACCAGTATTTTCAACAGTCTACTTTATTTGATCAGCCCTTGTACTGATGTAACCTAGACCACTGTCTCTTTCTTTCCCTGTAAGAAAGACATGGCACTGAGTGGATAAGGTATCTGCTAGTTTACAGTTGTGAATTTTAAAGTGACACAAGCAGGGCCCATCAAATGCTCTGCCACTACCTGGGCCAACTGTTTTGCCTATAATCTCCATTAAAGTTCTTTAGCAGGGGCTGGTTTTATTGGTGTCCAGTGTTGTAGGAGGTTCCTTTGCCTCTCCTCTTGGTGTCTATATTGAATAGCAGGCTGTTGCATTACAATAGAGTAAATTTAGCTAGAAATGTGACTAGCACTGAATTCTGGTCTTGGTGTCTGCATGAAACAATATAAACCATCCCAGGAATACCAGCCTCTTATCTAAAACCCTTTATTTGAAGATAAATAAGATCACAATAGCAACAAAGATTTTTTTTTTATTATATAGACTGAAACTGTATTTACATGTGCAATACTCCCAAGCAACAAGGGTCACACCAGCTCAAAAGTTTTGAGCTTGATTTGAGAATACTAGGACTACTTCACGCACTGTGCCTCAAGTTTCCACAACAAATAATGTGGCAAGTAGCAGTCTATTGGAAAATCCAATATGCTATATCCCAAGAACTGTGCATAAATATACATCTGTTATACACATTTGAAGAAAAGTATATTTACAAGCATTTTGGAAAGTGGCAGTCATGGAGGTTGTGTAATTTTCCCATTTAAAAAAAAAAAATAAAAAAAAAAAAAGTCAAACTTCCTTCACTTTGCCTGGGAGCACTTTACCATTAGTGTAATGGTGTGCGACCCCATTTTGAAGTTCCTTGCCCTTGGGCACTACAGTAATATCTTCATTGCTTAAGCCACCCTGTTTGACTTGGTCCTCTGCGGCAGGGAGCCTTTTGCCCTTGATGTAAGCCTGCACCCAGAAGTTGGAGAAGAGCAGAAAGAAGAAGGTCCCATAGATCCAGATGAGGTGGATCCAGACTGGCACTTGGTAGTCACACTTGGCCATGAAGTAGTACTGGCTGATGTGAACAGACACCAGCACAAACTGGACCTTGGGAGGGGATAGACAAACTTTTTCATTAAAAAGATCCTCTATAGTAAAACAAACATTTTGCCAAAAATTCTGATAGGATTTGGGCCCAGGTGTGACTGCAACCAATTATCTCTTATCTATCCTGCCACTCACCAATCAAGTAAGAGTCACCAACTAAAACAGAATGTTTAGCTCCAAGGGAGAAAAAGTCTGTCCAAAATGACAGTTGGAAATCTTATGATATGGGGCCTTTAAAACTAACAGTAACATCTGTACAATATCAAGATACCAGTTGAATTGCAGTCATGTATTTCTTCCACCACAGGTATTTCTGGAAGCGAGGTCCTGCAGCTGACAGCCCATAGTAGAAGTACATGATAACATGGACTGTAGCATTCACCATGGCATGGAACGAACCCATTCCCCCAGCTGAAGAGACATGCAAATAAACACCAATTACTAGTTTGTCTATTGCCTTTTACTGCAAGTCTATAGCAATGCAGTCTGGAATTGTCCTTTTTAGTTCGTTTTGGAATAAAACAGAATGCGTGCCTGAGTGGCATGCATTCCTTTACTCTTACATCTTCTCACTGCCACTGAAATTTCCCCTTAAAAAAAAGAGAAATACTATTTCTATTTGCATTTTTCCTAATGAGCATAAAGTGTAATTTTGTGTCATTTTGAGCCGATACTCCTGTTCAATTTTAGATTGCACAATTGAGGTTAAAATGTAAACCATCGTTTATAATTGAAAGGCATTTAAAGACATCAGATGAATACAATTCGTTTCAACATATTTTCAGTGGCCAAAAGCATTTATACAACGTGCAGATAAGAGGCGTCTCTCAGGATTCATTTTACCAGGGGTCAAGGTCACGCCCCACCACCAGGTCCATGGCATGAAAGAGTGGTGGAACACATGGAGAAATGTAATCTGGCTGTGTTTCTTTCGCAGAACAAAGAATACCTGAAACAGAGGGGGTCAAGTTTCTCTCACCTGTTTGAAATGTCACACTAAAAAAGTACCACATGAACGGAAGGAGGGAGAGAGGAGAGACACACATACTGTATCAAGAAGCTCGATGTATTTTGAGAAATAAAACATCCAGGCCACTCGAACCATCTGGGGAGAAGAAAGGCAAAACTGACATGAGGCTGTATTTGAACATAAAATATATAAATAAAAAGTACGACATCGGTGGTTGTTCACTGCTTCTCAATAGGCTAACCCTTGAACTAGCTTACCCTGAGAGCCTGTGGGCTGCTGGAATTGTCACAGAGGTCACATCTCCACGTAAAAGTGGTGGCCCATCCCGACATCATAAACTAGGTTTGGAAGAAAATAAAAAAATAAACTTTTCATTTTGTATATCCATTTTAAAAAGATATTTCAAAGCATTTGGTCCTTCTGACAAATCTACTCACCTCTAACACTATATAAGCATTCAGTGCCACCATTGTGAAGTTGTAAATGACCATGACAGTATTGAGATGAAAAGGCTTTCGGTTGGCCATGATGCGGGGTCCAGCATACACTGAAAAAAAGACATAGGCTAACAGGATGGTAGTCATCTCTACGGGGCTCTGCATCAATGGGTAATTTCTAACCCTGGCATCTGGGGAAAACATGAACACAAACGTTATTCAGTCCATGAATATTGTCAATACTGTAAATGAATAGCAACAACATTATGTGGACTTACTGTGGCATGTGTAACACTTACCTGTTCTTTGTAGAAGATAGTTGTGGAATTCTAAAACATTTGATACAATGTCTTGCAGCATGGTGTCTGCCTTTTAAAATATCAAATCGCTGGAATGGACAGAAAGAGACAACAAGCCAGGTACCAGTTAGTCATTAGAAGAAGCAACGTGAAAAAAAAGCAGGCATGACAGGTGAGTAACAAAATCGACCTGTTCAGCTGCTTCCCCTGGCTAAACAAACAGCAGACAGCTGCATATGCTCAAACCCCCAATGCCCTTGTGCACAGATAAACTGAAAAAAAAAAAAAACTAGCAGCCACCAGCACCACTCTGACATCCAATCCAGGCAACCCACTAGTCTATTTTTCTTTCAAACAACTTTATATTCTTTCAGAAAAGGATAATCTCACTAACGCAACAAGTCAAGCAGGTGAGCAGGAAAAGAGGCCATTTGACCAACTAGCCATCTGAGCTCACTAGAAAAACCTTTTTATCATAAGGAAACAGGTTAAAAATGTACACAAATAAAAACACAGACACAACAAAGAGATACAACTATAAAAAAGGAGTTACTTCCCCAAAGCTCAGCTCACAGTTTTTTTTACAAGAACATTACTCAACTACAATACGAAAGAGAGAAAACCTGTCTTTCCAATTAGACAACACAAATATTTCCCCTATGAAAAAAAATCTTGGCCTGAGCCGATGAACAATGGTAGCATTGCTTAAAGACCAGAGTATTTACTATCGCAATAGCAAGAGACTCACCTGTTTTGTGTCTTTAGCCTGGTCTCCTAAAGGTAAAGGCAGCAGCTGTGTGGCCAGAGCACCCAGCACTGGCGTGTGGTTCAGATGGCACAGTGGGTCAGCAGCACCAATAAGACTGACAACACACAGAAACCACATAAATGTAATCCTAGCCCTTGGCGTGTGGCTGCTCAATGTTCTCAAATGTGTACTCTTTGGGGTTTTTCAATGGGAAATCCGCCAGGGGCCTAAACACTCACAAGTTAAATAGCGACATGAGGCAGAGCACAAGTCCAGCTATAACAAGCGTAGGACTGGTATCATTCAACTCATTTTAAACTCTAGCAAACTACTACAGCCAACGCCTTGATAGTTTCAGGCCCACGCCCTGTTTCAATTCTAAGCCCCACCTTCTCATCCTCACTGTGATTGGTCGATCGCATCAATGGCTGCTAAAAGGGATGGTGGTCTGAGGCAGTGGCAGCAGCTGAATAAACCAGTAGCTGATGGGTGAATAGCCCTGTTGTTAGGCAACAGAAACGCATTCACCGGCCAACATCACAAAGATTGACCTAATTCATGTGAATAGTATAGTATGGATTGAATTGGTATGGGTAGCCTATCATATTCCATATTGACCCTCCTTACGTCAATCTGAAATAGAATATATTAATAAGGACACTTTGCAACCATGTTCACACACCATGAATCAGTGCTAAAGGTGAATTAGGAGGAGTGTCATGATCTATGGCCCAGCCCTCTTTTCCTTTAAAGGAGAACCGCCTGCAATGTGCATGGGCGCCACTGTGCCAGACTCAAGTTTGTTACAGTCACACCTATGCTGTGATGTCAGGCTCTATAGCTCACCAGTGGCTCTGGTTTGACCTGTTCCCCAATCACTGAAAACAGGTGTGGACCGCCATTGACTCAACAACACGTATATTGGAATGAAAAGCTTTCAGGATTGTCCAGAATCTGTCTGCAAGTGTGTGTGTGTGTGTGTGGGGGGGGGGGGCAATCTACGTCATTTACATCAAACTTTTTAGGAATTAAGACATGGCAGTTTGATTATGGCGTGTGGTTGATCTATTATGATAACACGTGGTCAATCTCCCATGAAAAACATGTGAAAAAGTCGCTTTATGATAAACGTATGCAAATGCATAGTTTCAGATACATCTGTGAAAGGTCACACATAGCACCAAATGTTAGTTGGCCACTTGAAGGCGTCGCGCTAATCTCAGTCACTTCAGGTCACAAATAACAAAAGATATGGGAGAGAAACTATGCTTATTTACAGTTGTAACAGTTTCCCTTCTTGGATCCCTACAATTAATTAACTATAATTTATAACTATAAGATGGTAGAAACACATGTCTGAAGTGTCATCCATTGCCAGGGAAGATAAGCGAAATTTAGGCAACAAGCTCCTAAATTATATTCTGACTTTAATTGTGATAAAGAAATCAAATAATTGTGATTACATTAGTTGGTAGACCAGCTATACTATATGTCCCAGTATGTTTTGAGTAAAAGAGAAGCAAGTGTGGACATTCCATGGCTGTAACTGAGAATTCCTTGGTCATTGTCTCTTCATTTGGAATAGCTGGAAAGCGGAACGTCAGCTGTTTCTCATAGCTGCTATATTATTCTATGCTAAGACATTGGTTGTTCTTGTGGATCTTGTGACCGTGTAATATTCATTGACCTCTAGGTTTTACTCAATAGCACTGTTCATAACACAAAAACTAGCAAACAACATAACAAAATAACGCTGCTAGCAGACTGCTAGATCTCTCTTCCCAACAAAATGACAAGATAATAATGTCCATGAGACTTACCATTTGTCTTCAATTAGCTAATTTTAAAATTAGACTAGATGCTTCTGAGGATGGGAATTTGGGCTAGGTTGGAAATTAAATAATAGCCTTGGTAGAGACATGAAGGTGTATTTTAGTGTGTGTAACAGAGGCCAAGATTACCTAACATATCAGTTACCTAGTTCTCAAAGCTCTTGAATTATTATTTCAGTAGGAGACCTTTTTGTAATCTAGACCTTTTTGTAATCATTTGTTAAGAATTAAAAAATAATAATTTCAACACATAAAAGCACAATTGAATGCATAAAATGTCCTTTATTATCAAAATCAGCTAATTATAAACCCTTATTTAGGGTCAGGGTCAGACTAGAGCTGTCCAGTTGCCCTCTGATGTGACATTAGTGCAACCATTAGCCATTAGCTACCTCAAAAAAAAAAAAAGTAAAAAAAAAACAACACGTAAATAAATGGCATTACAGTATTAATCCATAGAATATTCAAGTGATTTTAAATTATAATCCAAGAAAATACATAGGCCTACTGACTAGGCTGCAATAGTTAGAATGGTAAGCTACATTGGTCTATGGATTCTTAAACAACAAAACAAGTTGAAGAATTACAGAAGTGATGTCTTCAGGATAATTCAGGATAAGTCCAGTTACTATTATTGTTTTAGTTCTTTTTACCTTTAATGCCTAATTTATTGTCTTTTGGCCTGTAGTTCAAGTTTGTATTTTTTAGTTAATACGCCAATTCTAACCTCTGCAACTACATTGTCAAGCAGGTGCCCAAAATGATCAAATCAAAGCCAATTTTAACACATTGACATTTGCTTTTGTGGTTACGGGTTAAAAAAATGTAGGCGAATATTGAGAAGGGGTTATAACATTAAGTGGTAGGCTATGTCATGTTATGTTTTTGTGCCAACTGCATGGCCGGAAGTGCCATTTCATGCCACTGGAATGTTTGGCGTAGCAGTGGTAGGCTACATGCCGATTGTGACTGACATCTGCACTGGCTTGTCACTGTAGCCTATTTGAGCGGTAGCCTATGAGCATAGCGAAATAAAATTTTGTAACCACAAACATTGGAATCTTGCGAATACCATTCCCCCGAATGTTCTACATATCGCCAAATACAGTATGCAACAATTTACTCCAATAGAAGTCCATATATCTCTCTCTCTTGAATGACTGCTTTTCTATTGCTTTTCAATCAGATGCGTTGTGGCATAGTTAGTTAACTTAAATAACATCTTGCAACTATCCATTATAACTTGTAGCCACTTAAATTCTATTTGGAGCCTCACTGCTCTATTTGTGAAGTTTTATTGGTTTATTGTTGGCTACTGTTATCAGGACATCAAACTTATTGAAGTAGCCTATTTTCTATAAAACTTTTAATTGTCCAATAAAACATTATAATTTGTATTATGTTATATTGGAAGATAATGTTATGTAAATGGTATTATTTTGTGCAATAAAATGTTCTCATCAATATCATAAACTACATTCTGAACTTAAACCAAACCTAACTGTAAAGAGTGAGGGAATAATGTTCATTTTAAGAAGCCTCTTACACATTTTGAGCCCCATAGGCTTATGTAGGCTACAGTAGGCCAATCAAATGTTTAGTGCCTTGTCAGCAGTATAGGCTATAGCCTATTCTATGGCATGTTTTTAAACAATTAAGGCAACTCTTGATTGTTTGTTGCCAGATGCCAGTAACAATTAGCATATGTTGCAAAATGTCAGTCCAGATGTCACAACTGGGATATCGCTAAAATACAGGGACATGCCGTTCACAATCACTATATGCCGTTAAAATATAGTGGCATGACACTCCATTAGTCTGTCACAATCGGCACATGCCACTAAAATACAGTGACAAGCCGTTCAAAAATGGCATAGGCCTGCAGTATATGACACTAAAATACTGTGACATGCCAGTGCAGATATTAGTCACAAACGGCACATGCCACTGACACGCCAAACATGCCAGTGGCATGTCAACGACACTTCCGCCCATGCTATCGCTGCTGGGAATATTTCAACTTCAAAATGTGTGATGGACTCATTTGAAGCACTTGTTTTCGCTCCTTTTATTTACCGGGTTTTGCGTTTTCGTTGGAACCATAGGGTTGGAACAATGACCGGGTTGGAACATAGACTTATAAATATATGGTTGGAATCAAGATGAAATTATTGTCTTGAATGGATCGACAGAAGCCTAGAACTCCACTGTCCGGGATTCGTTGGTATTAAAATCAACGCTCCCAATGAACGCTAATAGGAAGGTGGAGCAACAGGCGTCCTCTAACTGCATGCATTACCCCGTGCGTTTGTTTTACAAGGGAATAAGCCATGAGCTCTGTACAATGAGGTAGTCGGCGTAACTTTATACCCTAATTGGCTAAACGTTTGAGATAAAAGCAGCGACTTAACTTGAAAGGTAATAAGGATATTATTTACGCGGAAATTCCAATAATTTGTCACACTTTGTCCAAGTCCCAGGTCATTGAATAAGGACAGAATGCTTGAGGTAATTGTGAGTTATTTTATCGCAGTGGTTGCGAAATTGTATATTGTATGCCTACTATTTTGTTAAATATGTCTATCTTACACAAGCGACTGAAGGTCCTTGCCTATTATAATATATCATATTGAGTGATAATGCCGAGCTATTGTTTTTCCCACTGTCATTTTAACGTTTCAGGACTTCATATTGCATAATCATGAGCTGTAGAAACAGGCAATCTTGGCTATCACGCTGTCTTGAGTCACAATACGCCTCCAGCATATCGCTAGTTATGTAAGATTCAGGTCTGATTTTGAATCAGGGCACCATTCAACTTTTTTTCTTCACACAAAGGCAATGACCACCAAGTAGCTACAGTTGCCACTTATTAAATCTGATGATGCGTTTTTAAATCAGGGTTTTTGTTTTGTCTTCCTCTTTCTTACAGTCCGCTGATTGTTACCACTGTTGATGTTCATCCTGTTGTGAAAAAGAGGACACATTGGGAGACACCGCTGAGCTGAAGAGACTGGTGCTCCCTGCTGTGGGGGGAGCATGGAGATGCTTAGGAGGTCTTCTGAGTTTGCAGCAGAAGTCCTAGAAGTGTTTGATCGCTCTGGGATGGACAAAGAGCTGGTGACTCAGTCAAAAGCGCTGTGCAGAGACTACATCCAGTCCAGACTGGACCAGAATGGGCTAGGCTGGTCCAAAAATGATCTCAACCTCCCTGCCTCAAATGCAGCACTTTCAGAGGTGTCATTTGTTCTCCTCTGTCTTGGTAAGTTTGGAAACAGTTTTGGAAAATAAAATTTTTCAAAGAACAATTTTGCCAAATTGTAATTGGTGGATCTATAGGTCTGCATAGCACAATGAATGTGTCCATTACAGTGTTACACAGTATACAATTGTATTGCATATTAGGCCATGGTTGGGTTTTCCTTGTGTAAATTGTGCCTGTGGATTATTTTGGTCATGTTTCCCTCACTTGTTCTACATTTTTTTATTATTAAATTAAATATAGTTTCACCCATTTATTTCTTAAAACCATTATCTATATTGACAAGAAATGTGCCAAAAGTGTGTTGCAGGGATAAACTAAACATTGTTGTTCAACCACTACATCATACAGTTTTCGTTAGTCGGTATGTGAGATAATGTAGTGGTTAATGGTTTGTTCATATTAAACTTAATCTAAGTATGCCTATGTCTCACGAGAGCCACAGATTGGAAATGGTGTTCCCCGAGATAGGGTTTTGGAGCAGTAAGTTTAACACTTTTTCTTGTAGGTTTTGTAAGATTGGGCCACGCCATTGATTTGCATTAGCAGTTATCAAATCTTCAAATAAATTATAACATTTCACCTAAAAGAGACTGTAAACACCTACTTCGTCCACTGCTTGCAGTTGAAAATAGCGTTGATTGTGGAAACTATTGGGGAGGGATTCAAATAATTGAGGTTATTGATTAAAGCCCCTATAGACCTATTTAACTTTTTTGCAATGGAGTGACATCTTTTATTGAAAGTAAATCAAATTGGTTACAATTTGGTCATTTAGAAGACGGTTTTATCCAAAACGTCCGGGATCAAACCCAGGACCTTTCGACTGGGAGACGACCAGAATAACCACTAACCTATCCTGCTCCTGGTTACAAATGTACAACTAACAAATAATCCAATTGATGGTGCCATTTGTTATTATTACTATATTTAGCCCATAATGACCATCTTGTCCATGGGGCTTTAATAAAAAGTGCATCTGAGTAGCCTACCTATCGGATCTCTAGTATAATATAATATATTCTGATGTTGGAGTTCTATCATCAGATTTGTTGGGATAGTCCAGATTTCAGTGTTAATGGAACAAAGCAAATACTGCTTAAAGGTAGGGCCCTCGATTGTGTAGCACCCTAGGTATCCCACAAGTTCTGCCCCAGCTGACTGTTTATTTAAAATACAACTATGCATGTTGGTGTAGGGGGAGGGGAAGAGAACAATGCAAACCTAGGAGAGCTGTGGGGGAGTAGAGATGAGCACCAGCCACTTGCCAATAAGCGGTGGTTTTAACCATGAGGGTAATTGCGGACACAAATTAAGGAGTGTCCCTTTTAATCCATACTTCTTATGCCTCTGAAATTACAGCACCATGATCTTTCTCTTCTGTACGCTCTCCCACTGTTACCTAGGTGACGAGTTGGAGTGTATGCGTCCAAGTTTGTACAGGAACGTGGCGCGCCAGCTCAACATTTCTGTTGCCATGGAGAATATGGTATCGGATGCCTTCATTGCCGTAGCAACGGAAATGTTTTCAACAGGTATACAGCTTTTCTAAAGCGAAGTAGGTATAACTGACTTGACTTGAACACTCTTGGAGAGGTTGGGCTATATAGACAAAGTTGTTTTTTTCTCCTATACCAGAAAATAATAATTTTCAATGTCCATAATTCATCATTTGCATATAGATGCATGCTACATGCATCCACGTGACCAGGCTTGAATGTGACTTAAGTGTTTTTTGAATCATAAAATCTAAGGCCAATTTTTTTGGCACAGTGCCTGGAAAGATAAAAATATAATTCCCCCCCCTCAGAATTTCATTATTTGTTTTACTTGTCTGACGTCATAAGCGAGCTGTTTTTAGAACAGCGTGGGTATGCTTCTAAAGAATAACAAATCTCTTGAACTTAGGCTGCCCCTGCCTTGTAGGGAAGGAGGGTTGAAAATGGATTTGCATACAAGATTTCTCTTATGGCATCCATATTTGTTTCATCACTATTAATTCAGCAATGTGATTTCACATCATGACTCGTACTAGTCATGATACACAACATTGATTTATTGTATAAAAAAAGCAAATACTGCATAGTATATTCCACTTTCTGGTCTCCTATTTTGAGTTCTATATGGGAATCGGATGGAGACTTTTACAAAGTAGATATGCACAGCCAGTCTCCTGCATTTCATGGTATGGGATAATTCTACACACAATATGGTGTATTTACAGACCCCAGCTAGAGCTGAAGTCATAATCGCAGATTCAGTGGGCAGGGATTACTATCAATCCACTGTGTCAACCTTAAGGAACTCAATGGGGTTTCCTTCTTCTCCATCCATTCACAATTCCTACTCCTGTTCTAATGCTCCTTCTCAAGCCCTTCAACCTCCTCTCCTGCTTTATCCGTGACAACCTTGTCTATGTTCTATTCTTGGCCAGCTTCTGGGTGGGGAGTGAGGCATGACGTGACCCAGCTGTCTCCATGGATGGTTATCTTGTTTAAGCTTGCCCACAGCTCTATCCCTTCTTAACAGAGGAACACTTTGGCCGGCCAGACTAGCACTGGCAAACAGAAATCACAATGTGAACTGGCCTTTAAAGAGGCTAATGCCATTAGGCCTTGTGTTGCATCACTGATAGTCGTCATAACAATCTCTGTAGCCCCGGTAACGGTAATATGAATACAGGAAGTCTTTTGTCATCTCTCTCTCACCAATTGAGAAATGGTACAAGGCGGCGACTGTATTCAAACGGTAATTAAACTGCCACAATATGATAAATTCGAAGCAATATAAGGTGAAGCACGCAATGCTGCAGGATTCTGCAACATTTGCGATACACCCAGGCTCGCCTTGTTTACTTTACTACTGTAATACAATGTAGAAAAATGCTTATCAGATACATTCACATAGAATATAAACTTTGACTCAAGTCATTTATTTCAGTGCAAGGTCCACTCTCTCCCCTACATATGACTTGACAGGTCACGAGAAATGTTAAAAGACTGGAAAGATAATAACTCATGGAAGCTGCTGTAATTGCAAGAAATTGCTATCAGACTCTCCATTTAATTTAGATCGGGTTTTGTAAACGTTAGTTCACATAATAAAGAGCTGGTCTGATTTTTAACAGCTATTTTTCCCTCTAGGCATAACATGGGGGAAGGTGGTGTCTATGTATGCAGTAGCTGGGGCCCTTGCAGTGGATTGTGTTAGACTAGGCCAGCCAGCCACCGTTTACACCCTAGTGGATAGTTTGGGCCAGTTTGTACGCAAGTTCCTGGTTTCCTGGCTGAAGAGACGGGGTGGCTGGGTAAGTGACGGCTCAAGATTATAATTCTAGGATGATGATTCTAGGATGTATTGTACAGAAGCAAAGCATTTTCTTACTTGTACATCATTCATTATGTAAATGAACCTTCAATGACATCATGTAAAATACACATACACAACAGTATGTAGGATTTAGGGGATCTACTGGCAAATATGGAATATAGTATTCATAATTATGTTTTCATTAGTGTGTTTTCGTAATCTTAGAATGAGCCCTTCATATCTACATAGGGAGTGGGTCCTCTTACACGGGGCCTGCCATGTTGCGCCGCCATGTTTCTACAGTAGCCCAGAACTGACAAACCAAACACTGGCTCTAGAGAGAGGCATTGGCGTCTTTTACGTTGAAGGGAGGGGTGAGGAAAGGGTATTCAGTTGATTGCAATCTGCAACCTCACCACTAGATGCCACTAAATCCTACATACTGAACCTTTTCAAGGGATTAAAATTGGGAAAACCTTTAGTCAAATGCATCTACATTACCTCTTCAGGATTTCTAACCAGTTTAAAGATGGCTGCATCCTTAGATGATTGTAGTTTTCTCTTGGCTTGACTAATGGCCCGATCTGCTCTAGTGTTTGTTTCTGCTTCCCCCTGTTGGGTAAGAGAACAAATTACTCATTCTCTCCCAAGTAGTTAGTGTATTGCAGAAATATTGGCCAGTTGTTCAAAACAGGCAGGGTTTCATGGAAGAATAGCCAATTTGGATCATAATGTATGAACAAATTAACATATGAAAATAAACTCTGAGGGAAACAAACTTTCTCTTCTCCAGGGTGAAATTACCAAATGTGTGGTGAAGAAGGAGCTCATTTGGGAACAGAGTTGGATGTCCTCCGCAATAGAGTCTTTAAAGTACTTTCTCACGACGGTATATGTTTATGTCATGAAGGAACAATGAATGTCAAGAAGCACGGTACAGGAGCCAAACCCACAGTTTGAGGCGACCTCAGTTGGTAGACCCGAGGATAGCGGAGTGAATGCAGGTGGACAGCTCAACAAGGGTTGACTCAGTAAGCTAATTCCAGTCTTGCTGAATTGCCATCAAGTGTTTCATGAACATCCTATTGCTTTATTGGTGAGATACTGTATGTGTGTGTGTGACTGCCCTTCATCCAAAGTGTAATCACATATCTAAATGATCCATTCTATGAATTTACTTTTTTGCATAGGTTTGTGCCACTCTATTTCTTAGGTCTTTGCACATACACACTAGACTTGGTTAAAAATAGTCTAGGAACTCTCCATTGTAAACAGTTTGTCGGTCGGCTGGTGAACCACCGACCAATTGGCGTCTAGGTGTGTAGTTCAGTTGAAGCCGACAGCATTAAATACTGGTATTCAGAAAATCATCCCCATGTGGGTCTTGTTCTGATTGGTTAAAGGTGGTCCGATGGCCTTCTAATGATTTGAATGACACCTTTTGGCACTGCCTGTGTGACAAACTGTTTTCCAGTTAGAGTTCCCAGACTGATATGAATTTCAGGATTTAATATGAATATACTGAATATACAGACTGATATGAATTTCGGGATATCGGGATTGTTTTAACACATGCACAAACATCTTTCAGTATATAGTTAGTGTAACAAACCAATTCAGCCAGTATTAACGATAATGCACTACAGTATGTTGTTCAGGTCTTTAGTGTGTGTGTGTGTGAGGCTGTGAGTACTAGGATAGTGCAGCAAGATATTATAATGCTCACTTTAGTTCTATCTGAATTAAATAAGGACATAAATAACCAAAAGGTGAGATTATGATAAATATCATGTTTGAGACATCTATAAGTGACGCTGTGAATCCGCAAGGCTTTTTGTTTTTGTGAACATCATTTGGGCTAGCCAGCTGTAGGTGCGTTTTCTGAAAGCCTTTTTTAAGCAATGGATTGCGTAAAGCACTTTGGCTTAAACTATCGTTACTAACTACACGCAACAACAAAAGTTTTTTTTTTCTTCTTCCATTTAATAGGTGAAGCAGAGATTTATACTGTTATTGTTAACTGTGTTGCACTTTAAGGGTTTACTGTTGTCTTCTAGTTCATAGCCTCTTCCCAAATACAAGCTAAAACCATATTTAACATACTTGCCTAAGTGTTGGGGTGTGATATGTTGGCATACAGTGCCCTAAAATGTTTATTTCAGTGTGTGCAAAGTGTGGACAGAAATATGGCCAAAAACATAAAGGGTGTAAGAATGCTACAAATGTCAGTGTTCAATATTTTTTATATGTATATTGATATCCTTTTTAATCTGTAAATAGTTTAATTTATGATTTTATTATTCTGAGCCATTGCAGTGGCTTTGAATATACATTGACTGAATGTGTATTATGCCTGAAGTTATATTATGAATGTGACTTATTTTTTAAAACTTCAAAATAAACACAGATGAGTTTAGTGGTTTATTTTTTGTGATCGTCTTGTAGGTAAATTATTAATCAGCCTCTCAGATTACTTTTTTTTTGTTTAATCTGGGAAGATTCCAAATAAAATGGCAAACAAGATACATTATAACTCAACATGACAAGATGATTTATGATTCATTTAATTTAAATACTTAGTGACTTCTAACTTGTCAAGGAAGGATACAAATTACTGGACGGCTTGAAGTTGTGAAATTCAATTGAACACCTGGCTGCCTACTTTGACCAAAAAACTTCATACCAAACTATTTCAGACTAGTTCAAGATTTATTATTGTATGCATTGCAAGACTTATTACTTATGTTGTGGCTGCCTGTCTGCTGTGTCAAGATGACCGACGGTAAATTATGTGCAAGTGCTGCATCAGGGGCTGGTTGTCTGTTGCCATGGAAACTGTCTGCTCCAGCTTTCCATCTAGTCTGAGCTGGAACACTCTAGAAATCTAACAAGAGGAAAAGAGTAATGAATAAACAATATAATACAATACTGTATCCCTGATTTGACACAAGTAGCCATTTGCACAAAGCAACATCTTCAGTTGAGTTGGCTTACTGTACGTTAAAATGCACTAATCTGCTAAGACATTAACGAGACGAACCCAACACATATGCATGATGGCCAGCGGTGGCTCCAGAAAATTTTGATTGGAGGGGCAATGAGGGGTCCTGGTCATTTCAAGGGGGGTCTCATGAAAACCATCAAAAAATACAGGGGACACGGCAAATA
>JAODLI010042535.1:0-17654 GCA_027575585.1 Percopsis omiscomaycus
AAAGAAAGAAAGAAAGAAAGAAAGAAAGAGAGGGAGAGAGAGAGAGAGAAATAAAGAAAGAGAAATTCCTTTCGGCACATGCTGATCACGTGAGCGGGGGAATACAAATGACCCTGGGCAGAGGACGATGAAATTATGTTTTTTGGGTGTGCTATCAGCGAGAAGATGCTAGCGGGGTGGAGACAGAGGGAGGCAGAGAGGTTTGGGAGGGAGAGATAAGGAAAGGCACATAGCGAAGGGCAGAGACTGACAAGAGATCATGCCAGCAGAAGTACCCAAGTAGAAGGGGGCGAACAATCCATGAGGAAGGCGGGAATTTTAGTTTGGATATGAACCGTCATTGGTGGCTTCTGGAGATATGCTTTCGTGTTGTGTTAAAGAGAAATCTAAGTGGGTAGCGACGGCCAAGACAACAGAAGCACCTCTATTAATAGAGCCTTTCAGGGTTCAGCAGTGTATAGATGCACATTGAGAACACAGACAGAGTTTCAGCTGCTCTCTGCTTATGCAACACCCCAAAACAGAAACTCTACGTAAGCCTAAAAGTATCCTGTAGGATTTATCCACCTATTTCTCTATTTTTAACTCAAAATGTTCAGTTATTACACCTCAGTGATTCGGGGAGACGTTTGCTTACAACCTTAACCTACTAGTCGACCTCCAAGACTGTTGGTGCCTCATCTTCGGGCTTCACAGAGTTGACATGGATGGTAAGAGGCTAATCGCCCCTCTGAGAATGGAGAGTTGGGGTAAACGGCTTCCATTCCAGTCAAACACAGGTATTTTTTTAATCTAATGACAACAACAGGCACAGGAAATGGGGGAGAATAGTTCTCACATGGGTCCAGTTTACAGGGACACCAATGACTGGCGCACACGTCTCAGGGAGGAGGGCACTAATTATAGGCCTGGGCCCATGAAACGATCACTTCCTCTGGCCCTTTTTCATCTAGGACTTCAAAAGAAACATTTTAAACATGGAGACGAGAGGGAGGGGAGAATTACAAAACGGGGGGGAAGAAAAGTAAATCACAGCATTTGTAATGGAACATAGCAGAGGCTATGACTGGCAGACTTATAATACGGACGTGACATTAAATCATTTATGCAGGCAGACCAACTGGGCTATTTCAGTTTGAGACCTTGGCCCTGTACGGCAGCTGCTAGTGCGCTGTGGAGAGGCCGACAAGACAGGCTTCACCTGTTACACAGTCTTTCCACTGATAATGAAATCTGTTTATTCGTCACTGCCGATAATAATAATAATAATAAAAAAAGGGAATAAAACTAATTTCACACATCATAGTATTGAGCTGTATAAATCCCAGGCCTTGTAATGACGGTCCCCATACGAGGCCCAGGGGCAACACAAACCAAAGTGTCAAGGAGAGTGCTCGGCAGAAATGAAATTAGTAATTAGATAAAAGCTTAGACGTGTTTATATGAGCTTTGCACTAACTCAATCACGCTGAAACCAAAAGACGGAGGACTGTTATATGCTTCTCTCTCTCTCTCTCTCATACTCTCACTCTCCTGGTCTTCTTATCTTCAGAATCTCCTGTCTGGTTTAGGCCTGGTTTAGGTCCATCTGCCCTGCTCCTCTGTTGAGTGTGTGCACAGCTCTCTGTTCTAGAATGATGTCATGGATGGGAATTCCTAGCAGAGGCCCAGTCTGCTCATAAACGCCCCTCCTCTCTCTTCAACTCAGTACATATGGTCTTTCTGTATTTCAGGGCCTACTCCATCACTCTCCTGGAGCCTCCATGCTCTCCTCTCCCTTTCCCCCTCTCTTAATATCCCCTCTGGTTGAGCATTGGGTATGTCAGTTCTGGGGCCAAGGCATCCACAGGTCAGCTTCATGCAAATGCCTTTACCAGGCGCATTCTCACTGCCGGCTGCACACTGATAAAGCACCAGAAGTACCTACCTCCTACCATCAGTAGTGAATAGCACGTTTAGACTCCACCACAAAGTTTAATGAATTACAGAGGAGAGAAAACTGCTTCATATTCTAAGAGCTAGGATCTAACAGAGAAGAAGGACTTTCTTTTTTAGGTTGTGTTTTTTTAAGTAAAAAAAAAAAAAAGTAAGTTGGAAAGGAGGATAGGACAAGGATTGTTATATAAAGACACGGGCTGTGTGCGCTGTCTGCATGACATAATGCCTCATTTCTCATATCTGCTTTAGCAGGAAGGAGAGCCGCTGAAATCTGCACTGGAAATGGAAAATAAAATGAAAATTCAGCCGGTATGGTCCTAGTCTGGAAGCAATTAGAACAGGCTGATGTCATAGTTTGATACAGCAGCATTTTAAACAAGATGTAGGGGGCCCCAGATAGCTGTCTGAAACACACGGGGCCAAAGCATGAAGTGTACTGCAGGACGAAGCGGGGAAAAGAGAAACAGACAGTTTCCCTCTAAACTCCCAGGAGCAAAGCATTCCAGTGCATAATAAGGAGTTGGCAGCAGATGTATAAATAGGGCTGAAATGACAGTAATTAAAAGATATGCAGCGTGTGTTCATCAGATCCTGGGAGCAGAGCCGGAGCAGATGTGTTGCCTCTAGGATCTGATGGGAACGATCAAAGACCACCAGTGGCAAGCGATATCTGAGGGGCCTCTCCTAAACCGGCTCTTAAGTCTCTCAGTAATGCCTGAGCTCATTCCAGCTCCAACAGGAAAGAGCCGTTTGACCAGGCAGTTGGCTAATGGGTAGAGTGCAGGGGGGCAGGATCTGTCTCTAGGCTGGAATCAGCCGCGTTTTGTGGTGACTGGTGGTACTGCACCCGGAAGAACTGGCTCGCAATCCACACACCATTCAAAAGACAGACGGTGTTACTGCTACGTTCATTTTTTTAAAATCAGGTGCCACACTTGACTCACAAGTCTCTTCATAATATTTCCTTATGTACATGGATTCTTTCTAACAATGGCAATATGGACAGTTTGGACGATTATTTGTCTTGACGTAACAACCAAGCGACATAGTCGTATGCCTGCGCCTGCTGCTTTCGTGCACGAGCAGCAGCCGGGGCCAGAGCGAGCACAGAATCGATGATGTCATCGATGTTAATGCTAAACATTAAACATAACATACCATCAATTACATACATTTAAAATTATAGTCCTCAACAAAAACAAAACTCTGATTATATTTGATGAACTTCCATGGCGCGCGTGCTTGTGATCGCGGACTCTAGCGTAGCAGGTTCTGATGTACTCTTCTGGTGGTACTGCGCATGTGCCAGTGGAACTCACTTTCAAGATGCCAATGAGCAAAGTCGTTTTGAAGTACGAGCCGCCATTTTTTTTCTATGTCTATCTATATATAAGTCTATGGTAGAGTGAAACTGGAACAAAGGGCGTTTATCATTCTCTTCCTGTCTCAGTCAACACAACACTGTTTAAAAACAACCAATTAAAACACCTTTAATTGGTTGCCAACGGCAACGTTCACTTGGTTTTCACACAACTGCACCACAGTTATGGCTATATCTAGCAAACCCCATTTGCATCACTCTCCCTCTAAAGAGATGTCTTGTGTCCATACCTGCATATATACACACACACACATGAAGAACATTCACAAATCCTTGCCAGGCACATCTGCCGTTTTAACGTTTGTGAGTTTCACTTAACATGCCAGCACGAGTGTGACCCATAAAGAAAAAAAAAACACAATACTGTATTATCTTTTCAGTTTAGTCCCATTACTTGATGCAATATATCACCAGAGACAGCCCCGCCCCTGCAACATTACACACTACTGCACAATGCCCCGCAGCTAAAAATAGATCCATGTGAGGTGACTCTGGTAAACACACCATAAGGGAGGCATACGATACGGCCTGGAACCAGACAGCGCTTTGCAAAAAGAATATGGCTATACACATGTACCGCATGCACTGTAGTATGGTCTCATTCTCTCTTACTGTAACAAAATAGTGCACACTGCCTTTGTGAATGACAGTGGGGGAATATGGAGGTCAGCTGAAGTAAAGTGAGGAGGCAGGGGCAGCTATCCAAATGGGTGGCTGCTCAGAACACCCTTGAAACTATGGCAACGCCCACAGCGGATATAAACACCCAGGAGGGCCACAGTTGCGTGACAAAAGCAGAAGGACACCCGAAGGAGCTACTACAGCAATAAAACGATGGTCGAATCCACAGTGGGTGACAGTAGCTTCCACAGTGGGTGACAGCGGCACCCACTGGCTAAAAAGTGGCATTACAGACTAAATAAATTACTCCCCAAGGTAGCGCAGAGATACGGGGCTGTGACGCCCTTCTGGAGGATGAAGAGATCAGACTTGCTGTCATAGTTTGAGGCAGAGGGCCGGGAGGGGATTCAAAGGCTCAATCACAGACACTGGGTGACCTGCTTTCTCTGGCGGGAAGTCGAAGGAGGTTATCGTAGCCATGTTCTATTTGAGGCAGGGGTAGAAAGACACCGTGTTAAGTACAGAAGGGAAAGTTATTTGCTCTCAGTCCCTGTCCCAAATGGAGAACGAGGCAAAGAAAATAGGAAGAAAAGAAAGAAAAGAAAGATAGAAAATGATCTTAAACAGTAAGAAAACAAGTATGCACTTAAAACACCACTGGGACATATTTTGTTCTCCTTTTTCATGCAATCACTGGGAATCCTATAAACTTAAGAGCTACCATTGGATCTCTGGTCTAAAAGCACCGTGGGGACCATTCTACTCCTCACACTCATCATCTGAATAACTAGCTAATCCCCTCTATTCTTCTGATGGTGACTGGCTGGAAACATTTAGCATGGGGGAAAAATACTTTCCTAAAACCTTAGGAAAACCTTTTTTTATACATTGGGCTATTTCTCTGTGTCTGTGTCTTTGTTAGTCGCAAGTACATGTAGCAAAGCAATCGCATTGGAGCTAGAAGATAAACAATGACATTTGTGATGCAATGACCACAACATCAACGGGTTCAATGCAATGCCGACCGGGTCGGACGTGTTTTATTCAAATGGGCAAACAAAGGCTGGCTCCTGGCCTGTAGTGTCTCTTCTCCCGCAGGTCTGCTCCCGTGTCCCTTTACTACGGAAACCGGTATTTAATCAATTGCCCAAACCTGTATTCCCATCCCCAAGTCCCATGAACCTCACCACCCCCACCCCCCAATACAGGCAGCACTAAACCCTGCCCACACCCCCCACCATTGTTTTTGGGTAAATTGACTGCAAGGTGTAGTCAATTTGATTGCTGTTTCCATTCAATTCTGTTTGCCATCTGCACCAGTGATCAGATAAGCATGCTGTGCAGCTCAATCATTTAAATCCCAAAATAGATTTTGTTAGCGACTCTAGCGTTAAATAGTATCAATGAATTTGAATTAAGTTTGAATTAATGTCGTAGTGTCAGCTTCTAGAGCGAGGTGCTCATTGGAACCTTGGTTGCAAGCAAAGGGGGGTTTACGACAATCTAATAGAAGAAACAAACAGGGGTGGGGAGGTAAATGAACTTGACTTCAGACTCTTCGCTTAGCACTGCCTTTACGCACATCGCAAAGCCCAGCTGTCTAATCACTTTAGCTCCAGCCGGGGCTCCAGTCACTGGCTGTGTTCTGCTGCCCTTCCCTGGCAATGCCAAACCGCGCCTGCATGGCAGTCCAAGTCGAGGGCAGAGACACTGAGGCTATTGAGGCCCGAGGAGCACCTCCCGGCTCTGCCGTCTGCACTGCATGGTGCAGCTCATTGTTTGTACTGGCACCGGGTATAAAGGCAGTCTTTCTCGCGCCTGCTGCTCCAGCACACATTTATTCCATCTTTGATTATAGAAAACACAGTTTCCACATTTGTGGCTATAACATCTCTATATACTGTATCTCTATATATTTGTGTCCTACAAACACCAGTCACAAAAAAATCGAATGTAATGTTGATGCAGTCACTGAGGGATTTCATATCATGGGTTCCAATGGGTATACAATAGATTTCTAATTTCACAGTTTTATACTCTGCTTAAAGCATAGGGGACAAACTAGGCTATATTTCATTAAATATAGTTCAGCTACAGAAGGAGTTATGATAATTCATAAAACATAGGCAAATGTTATTTCTGTAGAAAGTGCCTCCAACTGGAACATTGAATACAGATGTGTGAGCGGTATAATCATCATCATCATCATCATCTGGAGGAATACTTGCAGAGGTGTCTTTTGGCACTGAATGTAAAGATGTACCCCGTTTTATATTCTTTTACTTTGGAATTTTTTCATAGTAATGTTTAAAACATTAAGAAAAATTACATATTGAAAACTGACTTATTAGAAGATTTAGAAGCTTGGTCTTTACCACTAGTCAAATGTCGCTTTACTTTATGCCAAACATTCATCAAATAAAAACAAACCCCATTGTGGTCATTTTTATGTGCTATAAAAGCTTTGTTTTTGACCAATAAGGAAAATTTGTTGTTAGAAGAAAACTGCAGTCTCAGGGCCTGAAACATATGTCAAAGGAAATCCTGACTTTTTTTGTAAAAAGCTGCACAAGTAAGTGGAAAACAACAACCAAGTCCAAACCCTGCCATCAAATAAACGTAGATCAGAAAACCGAGCAAGTATCGGCTTACAGTAATGAGACGTTGGGACTGTTATGTTTCCCCAAACCTCCACAGAACCTTGATCAGTTGTATTTAAATATTAATTTAAAGCCATAGTTGAAATTAGTTTACCAATAACGGAGAATGAAAAAATTAATTATTCATTACTTAAGCAGATTATGACCTTTAGAATACCTGCCGTGGTATTTTGTTTGTTTTGACCATATACGAGTAAAAGGAGAGACAGAAATGAACAGTTGAAGTGCATGGAGAGAAGTAATCATGTTATTTTTTTTTATTTCTGAGAAAAGGGACAGCTAATCTGACTTTTCTACAGGTCACGAGACTGCTAAGAAATAAATTAATGTCGACACATTCCAGTGGCACAAGATATGCTGAGTGTGCAAATTCCATTCATACTTCTTTTTCAGCAAGACCTGGAAGAGTGCAAGTCGGCAGATATTGTAAAAAACATCAACATAAAAAAGCACGCAAGCAGGCACCGTAGAACACAAGGGCCTGCATTTCTGACCACGATTGGTGATGCACACATTCTATAAATATTAAGTAGACTTGAATTTACAAGTCTACATAAGAATCACTTAAGAAGAACAAAGGAATTACACAACACTGTGTTTATTGGTTAAATTCCCTTAATAGTTCCCTCAATTTAATTCATAGACAACCAAAGCCTATTGGATCACATCCAGCGCACATAACTTCATAATGATACGATTCATTCAGGGACAAGCTGGAGATAGAGCAGCCAACCTTATCATATATCAACATAATCAAAGCTTCAAACACAATCGCACTCACCTCCCATTGGGTAGACTCAGAACAAGAAGAATAATAGTCATTACAGAGAAACGGAAAATTCGAATCTCTTGGCTACTTTCCTTGGGGGTTTTGATTGGCGCTCCATAAAGCTTACTGCTTTATTGACTGAATGCGCAGCCCGTGTCCCAGTCGGCTGACGGGCCCATCGATCTGTAGCTTCTGAATAACTCATTAGAGGCCCCAAGCCCAGCTCTCAGCTGCAGGATAAAAACAATGGTCACTCCAAGGATAGTGGGTTAAGGTTGAATGACCCCGCTGTCGTAGTCACAGGACCTAGTGTTGTCAGCCGGTTTGTTACCCTGTGTCACAGAAAACAGGCTTGTGCTTAGCAAAAACATCATTTAGATGCCTTCAGGTCAAAATGTTTGGGAAATCATAACACAGCAAATTGCATAACAGATTTCCGCGGTACCGGGTTCCAACATGAATGGACTTGCGTTAGAATGTACATGTTTTTGTGTTGTGCGTTGTTGATACGTCTCCACCTCTAATTCGCTGGAACCTTCCTTACAGCAGAGAACTCATCCAAGGGTGTTTTTCTCTGATTTTGTTCCACTAAACTTCCTACTAACAGCCTCAACTGCCAGATAACCTAATAGCCTTAACTCTACCCTGTGAAACAATAATAACATCTTTGATGGACATAGATCAACATGGCACAGTTTACTACTACTATCTCCTGGTGGAGTCTGTTTCCTTATACAGCCCTGGGAGTGTGGGAAATTGTTCTTCGTTTTCCATGCGTTTTCATTGTTTTTATTCTTCACTGTTCTTCATTGTTATTATCTAAAATGTAAAGAACTTTTGACTTAAGTTGAGACCATTATTTGTTGAACATGGATAGTTCGACAATGGGAAAGACATTCTGACACTGTCCCAGATTAAGTCAGATCCTTGGACCGTGGGGTCGTTGCTTTTATTGAACCCCTATTGAACCAAGAACGTGGACTGACCCAGGTATATATGGATGTTTCATGAATGCGACAGCCATTGGATTGAGGAATGGCCACACACAAGGCCATGTCAGCTGCACAATAGAGCTTCGCCACAGCAACCCTGACTCAGAAGACTTGATGACTCAGATGCGTTCCACATGTGGCCCGGTGTCCAGGGTGTAAACAGCCTCTTTCATTTAGTGTACCCGGAAAATCAAGCTGGCAACATCCAGGAAAATATATATGACTAATAGTCATATAATAGGAATAATAATAGGAATATTTCAATATTCCAAATGTGAATGAGGAATATCAGAATTGTGAAATATGCATTTTTTTTTCATGCATATGTATTTCTATGTAAATGTAGTACTGTGTTAATGTGTAGGAGAAACAGCATTAAGGGGGAGAAGAGAGTCCAGTGAGCTGCGAAGGATGGATAGAATCAGGGGAAACCAGGGAAACGACACAAAGCACTGTGTATGCAGTGCTTTGTGCACTGTATACGGTACAGTGCGGCTCTGTAATTCTCTAGCTGTTAATTCCCCCCCCCCTACATACACACACACACACACACATAACCCGTGAGCGAGAGAGACCACCTCACAGTCTGTGCATCTAATGGGCTCTAATCATGGTCCTGCCTAGCCATGCATTCCGTAAACAGGCCTGATGAAAGCAGGGCAGGAGTTCTGAAAAGGACAGAGCAAACAGGCAGAAGTTTGTGATTGCTCGGTCGCCAGAGGCTGTGCTCTAGGTGCAATCGTGAAAGGCGCCAACAGACAAGTTCCCTCGAACTAGGTCGAACGGCATCACCAGAAATGCGTGAGTGGTGAGTCACAGAGAAGCTAGCTGGGGCTGTAGGTGGACACCGGGTAATATGTCATATGTATGAGTGGAGTAGTGTCACAGGCCGCTTTAGAACACGGAATGCTGGGAAAAGACAAACAAGCTCTCATAGTTTGTTCATAGATTTCAACACAAACACACTCTTGACTTGAATGTGCAGTTTGACTGAATAAGCAAACATCTGCTCTCTCTTGCGCGCTCTGAGAGAAATAAACAAGAGGCGCTAATGAACATAAACATCCCTCACCCCTTCTTTCTCCCTCTCTCAACACAATAAGTGTGAGTATGACATCAGACTACAGAACAGTGGAGCCGGTAACTCAACGTACCACAAACAAGCCCACACCAGAGCGCTGCATACTTCCACATACTTTTACAACACAACAATCTCACACACTCATTTTCTGTAAAAGCTTCCCACCCATAACACACACACACACACACACACACACACACAGTGTTTAAAAACACCTGGTGGTGTGTACAGTGCAGCGACTGTATTAACCTGCTCCACGTAGCCAGAGAACTAAGCCCACCTACCTGCACACATCTGCCTGTGGCACCCCATGGTGTCAGGGTCCGAGTGCCAATAAACAGCTCCTGCCCTCCACAGCAAGGGTAAGTTGTTGAGGGGCTGATAAACATGCGGTGGAGACTGGTTCTGTCAGGCACATAGCACCAGAACCCTCCATCCGACTGAATCACTTTCCACTCATCAGCACATTCCGCTAAACGTTAATGGAGGGAGAAGGGGGAAAAAAAAAAGTGGGAGGGCTCTTTCTTCACAGAGCACCCTCCCTCTACCTCTCTCTCTCTCTCTCTCTCTCTCTCTCTCACACACACACACACACAGCCCTCCTCGCAACCTCGCTCTGTCTTCTACAGCTCTCTCTCTCTCTCTCTCTCAGCTGTCTCCTCGCTCGGCCCCCACCCCACCGCGTAACCCCGGCCTGTGGTCATTTATTCAGCTGCTGTGTTGCTCCTCTAATCCAGAGGGGACGTGTCGGGAGCCTGCGCGTTGTGCGGCTCGGCAAGGTCACCGCTTTGCTCCTCTCTGCCTCTTCAGGACACATGGCAGGGCCCCGAGGGGAAATGCGAGCCGCCACCAGGACACCATCCTCTAACAATTAGAGCACGACCCAGCGTGCGCTTCATGAAATACCTTCCATAATGATCGCTTTAAATATACAGAGTGGTGTAAAACACTGTAACTGACTTTTAGACTTTACTGTGCTTAGGTAGAGAAGCTGTTTCATGTCACAATATCGATATATCATCGATATGCTTCCATCATATACATCACATAGAAATTGTTGTCAACTTAGATTTTCGTTTTGCGGTAAATGCTAAATAGCAAAATATCATCAACATGTTGATATCCAGGTGTTTGGGCAAAGATATTTTGTCAGTGTCCAGTGTGAGAGCAGAGAATGTGTTGGAATAAGTTCAGAGTCAGACCGTATCAGACGTACATCCAGGAAATGTCACTCTCCCAGCCTTGTCTTCCCATCACTTCCTGCCCTAGTCTGTCCTGTCCAGTTGGCAACAGCTGACTTAAGCAAGGTCATAAAGAAAACTAGAGGAGCAGCTTCCTAAAAAAAAAAAAAAGGACTTCATGTCAGCAGAAGTCTGTGGGCCTTCCCAAAATCTGATTAAATTCGGTGTGAGAAGCACAAATGTACAGTACAATCTAATCTCAATCCTAGAAAGGGGTTCAAGAGCAAAGGCCCCTAACATAATCTAGACTATGTGAGGCTGCGAGCACACCCTAGATTTCTCAGCCATGTTGCTGTAAAGTACATCTGTGTAGCGGTCTCCGTGTGCTCCCAGGCACCTCATTATCACTCCACAATGGAGCTTTTTCACAGCAACCTTAAAGTGCTACTGGGTAAACGTTCTCCCTGTGTAGCCTGTTTAGAGGGAAAAAACGATTTTGAAACGCCTAGAATCCATTTTTTTTTATGTATTTGGCTGATTAAAGAGCTTCTTGGTTTGAAGTTGGGTGAAATGATGTCAAAAGATGCTAACCAGCCACATTAACACTTAACACACTTTAACAGTTAATGTTGCCCATTTACTGGCTAGACAGGAAGAACATTTACCCTTCTTTGGTAGCACTTCCGTGTCACTGTGAAAAAGGTCTACTGTTAGGTGAATGCTTGCTGTAAAATAAAATCTCTTTATTGCTGCTATCTAATGTGGCAGCGGTGAGCGAGTGAGGAGGACGGTGGTACAAAGGCAGAAATAGCCTCTCTGGGACCGAGCAAGGCTATATCGCCCCCATTTTCATTTGGCATCCTTCTGTTCTCCGACAGTGGAATTCCAGACTGCTCATTTGTTCGACTTAAAATCTTAGATCGTTCCATTTCCTAGGTTCTTGCCCTTCGGTGTTTCACAGTGGAATTTTACAACCGAATGTCTGCCAGAGTAGTCATTAACAAGCAGCAAGAGACACTCATAATGGACAACCTTGATAACCATTGTACAATATAAAGCTGTATAGGTGTACGGGAGAGAAATGATGCAAGGGCTCCTCTTTTTTTCCTTTTGCTGTAGGGGTTCTTCACCAACAGATGGAGCTAGAGTCTTCTTAAAAAAAAAGACAAAAAAGTAAGCAGGGAAACTAATTTAAAAAGGAGAAAGACCAGAAACTTTATTACAGTTCTCAGGGGAGCTCATTTAAACGGCAGCATGAAGTGTAGAGATTTCTCTCTGTGTGAAGAGACAGGGTTTTATCTCTCAGTCTCATTTTTCTGAGACACAACTTCCATGTCAGGCTCAGCAATTTGACTGATTGGACCCTGTTCTGAAGTGATACAGCCCAGCCGTTTGATATCTCATGTTTGGCAGAAAACCTTACAGGTAGACCTCAAATACAGAAAATGCTGCTCTACACTGATACACCTCCTGCACCCAAACGAATTCCAGCCAAACCTAAATCCAACTTGATCCGAATTAAACGAGGGAACATTGTTGAAGTCGTGAATGATGTCATTGAGAAAATAAATTCCTTCATGGTTATGGAAACCTGGGCAATAAACGGGGTGGGTGTATCTCCGCGGATCGGTACATGTGTGCAGCGACAAAAAAAAGAGAAAGGGGCAGGTTGTCACGACAACGACAGCTCAGGCTGACAGAAGAATCGCAGTGCCTGTAATGTTAGAAGCTGTAGCTGTTTATGTGCATGCAAATACATGCAGCCCACATCATTTAGTCCAACCAGGACAAACATTTCACTTTTAATGACTGTTTACCAGCCTCCCTAACAGCATGGTAATTTCACTCGGAGGACAGGTGCTGATTTTAGAGTGCACGCGGTCCACTACACAAAGCATGTGGGGGCTATCCAACCTAAATGTGGACAGATGTGTTATATTAAAGGGGTGGAGTCACGCGTGTAGGATCTAGTATCATGTTATTTTATTAGTATTTTGATGTATACATGCAAAATGCTTCAGTAGAAGCCTCCAATCACCAAGAAATGCATCTGTTCAGAGGAACTATTTTAGCTGTTGCTATGAGACACACAACTGGACAAAGCACACTGCCACATGCCCCGCGCATTGCTTGTATGTTATGGGGACCTATCATTTATTAGGTCTAACCCCTGTGGCCAATAAATGCACACTACCTCTTTAATGCTCTCTTTAATTCTTCCATATAAAAAGGATAAAGTAGATCCATATTATCCACTACCAGGGTGCCCTAAAATGAATCATCCGATTACAATACACTGAAAAGACATGAATGTATGAGTAATTCTACAATGAGGTTAGCATTGGGAAAGTTAATTTGTATTTTACCCAAGGCAGTCTTTCATTACTTAGTCATTTATCCATTAGTCTCAACTGCCCTATCTCTCATACCTCAATAGGCCCACTTTATTTTCACCTAGTAATGCTGTCACATCATCTTCATCATCATCATCATTATTCTACCCCCACACCCTCTGAGCTTTCATCTCCTTCATGGATCAAAAGACAATCTTCAGTGAAAATGGGGTGTCAGAGGACAGAGGTTTCCACCCATTGTCAGAGCTCAGCTGAGCCTCCAGTTCAGCTGATGCAAAGAGAGGGCAGTGGACAGAGGACACACACACACACACACACACACACTCACTTCCATCCCCAATGAGGGTCTTCTCTGCATTGAGAGAGAGAGAAGAGATTAAGATCTGAAGATCACAGCAACTTCGTCATTCTGCAGGAGGAAGCTACGCTGGATGCTAATTATGCAAAGATGTGTGTGTGTGTGTGTGTGTGTGTGTGTGTGTGTGTGTGTGTGTGTGTGTGTGTGTGTCCATGTGCAATCGGTATTTGGAAGTGTGTAAGTCAGTGGATTCATTAATATTTGGCTATGTGCACTGCGTTTCTGCACATGCTCACATGGAATATAGACCACACGGTGCAGAGAGGGTGTTTATAAGAGCTGCAGTGCAGCAGCATGAGCTCATCTTCCAACCCCCACCCCCCCATCACCACGGTTACATAAGTTAATGCAGCACACACGCTTATTATCCATCAGGCAGGGGCTGGGAAGAAATGCAAAAGAATATGTCATCAAATGTAGCGGTATCAAATGTAACACAAGGGGCCGCTACAGACGTCATAGAACGACAAAGAATAACCCCCCCCCCCCCGCTGACTAGCCCCCACCTACTAGATTGTGCAGCTCCCTGCTAGTCAGGAATAGACTACACGTACAGCTAAGAGAGGTAAAGCATTTTCAGCCATGCTCTATAATAGTGTACGTGGGTACAGAAACGAGTAAATGCTATATCAAGACTGCTGTGTTCGCTGTTACACTGCAGCAGAACGTGTGTGTGTGTGTGTTTTAACTCCTCAGACAGCCTGGTAATCGCTCTGTGTACTGTATGACGAATATTGTCTTCTTGCCTGGCATTCTTCAGCGTTAAGTAAACAAACTGGCTTCCTCTGATAATTAACACTTCAAAGCTGAAAGGCTTAAATAAGAAGCACAGGCACTGCAGCGAAGGCAACACCACTCCTGAATCTACCTCCAATAATGCTGTAGCAATGGGAACTAAAGACAGAATGGGAAATAGGGGGTCTGGAACCACCATTAACATTGTACATTTCTCATAGTCATGATGACAACATTATCCTTTTCAGCCAGGAGCCACTGTAACCAAACAGAAACCTTCCATTCTTGCAGGTAAGGCAAGGAAAGGAAACCAATGGCCTTCTTTAAAAGCAACTGCCCCTTCTGAGAGAAACAAACTTTAAATGATTTAGTAGTGTGGACAATGGCTGGAATGTAAACTGAGATATACCTGCGCTTGAAGAGGGCAACTGTAAACCCCCCATAAATGTAAGTGCATTAAATGTTTTAAAGCTCTGGTAGGACTGAAATAAAATGGCCATTGATCAAAATTAAAAAAAATTTTTTTTTCATTATTTAATAACCAAATGAATTCCTCTATCCCAATATCGACACCAAGAGGCCATGTAAACTATTAGAGGATGCCGATTGTTAAAATGTTAACCCGTCTTCCACTGGATAAGCAAGAGTACAAATCCCAAACACAGGTGAAGGAAGATTAGCTGAATCCACATTGACCTGCTACATTTGAGCCAGGCACAGTTCTGTCTTCCTTTGGTACACCTCAGCAGGCAAACACCACACATATAAAAGGAACATTAAGAACTACCCAGCCCTTCTGGTGCAGCCAGACCAACAAAACATTTCCGATGCTCCCACAACTCCTTAATAGCTTCTAAAGCTCTGCCATCCTTCTCTTTCCTACCAGAACACAGCATCTATCCTAGACATGTCTAAACTTTTCCACCACAGAGAGCCCTCGTTCACTCACCACAGCGGGACAGCACCTCTGCTTGGCAGGTTGCTACTTTTCCATTACGAGCAGTTCCTCGACTCCAAAAAGGACCTCGCTTGTCATAAGTGCAGCGTAGCAGGGTTGGGGGAACCAATAAATGGGTCACTTCTCCCGCTCATCCACTGTACATCCAGATGCACATTACAACAAGTGTGTGCAGTGTACTGATCTAGCCAACGCCACCCTCAGTGCCTGTATCCCATTGAACAAGGTGCTGCGGTGTCGACTTACAAAGATGATGCCATTCACAGCTCTTCTGAAGCAAATGCCACCTGGGTAGCGAAATACTGCCATAAAGTATTTGGCTTTCCAGACCACAAGGCACTGCGGAGCGCCATGGAAAAAAGGAATAAAAAAGTCAAATCTAGAGACAACAGTGATGAACCCCACGTATTGAACACGTATTAAATAAGTAATGCTCTCTCTTGACTGAGCTCTGTGACACAAAACCAGGCTCAGCTCAGATGTCGTCTGGTTTCTAAAGTGTCAGAATTACTCATTCTCTTATTCTCTTAGTCACATCTGAAGTCCAGATCAGACAACCCATGTAAAGTTTCCTTACTTCGCTCTATCAAGCCTTAGTCTAAATGCTCCTCAACAGTTTTACATTTTACTTGTTGATTTTTTAATTGTTTCCTCTAAGGATAAAACTAATCATTTTTTGGGGGAGGAAAGGGAGGCGAAGAATGCATTCCCTTGCCCACTTTTTTCAGAGGTTGTTACTTCCCTCAACTGAGACAGACATTAAACATTTAGATAACACAATATTTATTATATAGGCTGATAATCATGTGAGGTGGAATTAAACAAAGGCAGCTAAAACAACACATTAAAAGAAACAGGACGTTAAATAGTAACTTAACACTAAAGCCTAACTGTAATGAGAATATGGACAAAGATAAGCTATTCTACATAACACACGTGATTATCTAAGCGTCTTCTGTTATGGGTACATCGGTGTCCTTTTCACGAACAGTCCTCAGTGCAAAGGACGTCCTCTGACGGTACACTTCAATGAAAAGACAAAGATAAGCGATAACAGGCTTAAACTACTACTGGTTCTTCGTACTGGTTTTCAGACATTTCCTTGAAAAAGGAGTGGTTTTAAAAGACCTTGAAAACATTTTTTTGTTTTTTTACTGCCTGCTTTTTTTTTCTTCTTTTTTTTTTAAACTTGTGGGCCAATGATAATATGTTTTCATGGTTTAGGATAGGAAACCAGCAGGCCTGAGTGTATAGATAGGAATGTTATTTGATCAGCGAGACTTAATATATCTTTGCAGACTGCTGCGTACAGTAAAGTCAAGTCAGTTGGAAAACAACCACACTCTTTGCCCCACGAGGGTCCTACCTTATAGTTCGGCTGGAAATGCAGTACTTCCACATCACATTCCATGCGGCAGTGACATCACTGGAGACATGGGACATGCATGGCACCGGGAGGAAGCTTCAAAATGTCTCAAAAAACACAAAACCCGTGGCAACTCCCCCTAGAGCTGCCCCAAGAAGTCTGTGCTGCTCACTCTCTTTTTAAACCACAAATTACACCCTACGTCCTTCACTTTCCATAGAAAAAACCCGCAGAGACATTCATTCTTCTGCTGCTGAAGTTACTTCGTCTGTACTTTTTAGAAGTTATCCCTGTCCTATTTTATCCCGAGCTCAGAGAGACTTGCTACTCTAGCAAGCTGCCCAATGACCAAGTAAGGTAAAGGCCTGGTATGTATAGCAGAAACTCATTCCTCTGTTTAACAAAAGCTCTCCACCCACATCGAACCAAACACAGATTCTCCCTTTTTTCTCTGCAGACACTCCTTCTTTTTTCCCCTTTCCTCCCAGTGAAATCTTTCACTCATCTGGCAAGGATGTGCTCCCTTATGGTGATAGGTTGGACCTGCATGTGTGGTGTGTATAATGTGTGTGTGTTCAGTGTGTCTCTATGTGTGGTGTGTATGGTAATTACTGGGCCCATGTCCAAGAACTACACTGCTCTCAATGGGAAGGCCAGGCAGGGGGGAGGGTGAACCCCAGTTCAGCCGCTGGGAGAGGCTGTTATGAGTTACTACACCGGTCTTTCTTTAACAACATGGCCTCAGTGCAGGAATACAATCTGACTATGTTACCCCAAAGGCCAGGCAGCGTAATGAGTTACACCCAATGACTGCTATGTTCTTATGACTCTGAGGTATTAGGAGTATAATGAGGTCTTTCGAGGGTGCATAAATACAGACATTGAGAGAAAACAAAACTGTCATTTTGATGAAAAACTAAGCATCCCTCATAAATTCTGAATAACCATACAGTATATGCATGGATTCAAAAAGTGTCAGAAAGCCAAAAAGCAAGTATGTCTAAAGTATCGTCTTACATTCCTGTGGTATGAAATGTTATATACAGTCTACATTTTCACTGTAATAAGTGAAATAGAGAAACTTTGTTAAATGCCATGGTGGTGCAGTCTGAATCTCTAGTGCATTATTAATGGATGGTGGACATGTCCTCACCTTCAGAATATTAATGCCTATAGCAGATGCCCTTTGTGTGTGTGTGTGTGTGTGTGTGTGTGTGTGTGTGTGTGTGTGTGTGTGTGTGTGTGTGTGTGTGTGTGTGT